>WWET01000202.1:775111-787957 GCA_011038615.1 Limnodynastes dumerilii | reverse complement strand
CTGAATTCAGAGGTAAGGTGCAGAATGTGGAGATGGCGGCAGCAGGTCCCTCATCCGCTGCTGCCATCTCCACATTCTGCACCTTACTTCTGCATTCAGGAAGTTACTGTCACATTCAAGATGGCGGCTGGGGTCCTTAGGAAGGACCCTGGCTGCCATCTTGGATATGGCAAGAACTTCTTCAGTGCGTTCAGAAGAGAGGGTGGTGGCTGGCGGCAGGTCCTGATATTGGGAGCTTCCTACCGTAGTGTTGTGTTCCAACGTGTGGACTCTACTGCGCATGCATATAACGATGAGGAGCAGAATGGCTTTTATATAGATAGATTAGTAAGCTATTTATTTGACTTCTTCAGTGCGTTCAGAAGAGAGGGTGGTGGCTGGCGGCAGGTCCTGATACTGGGAGCTTCCTACCCCGCAGTAGTGTTCCAACGTGTGGACTCTACTGCGCATGCATATAACGATGAGGAGCAGAATGGCTTTTATATAGATAGATTAGTAAGTATAGCTATTTATTTTAACATACAATTCACTACTCACAACCATCTATATATTTGGTGTATTTGCAGAGACCCAAATTACCCCAAAGACCCATACGGTGAAGACCCAAGAAAGAGAGGTAGACTCTATGCAATATAAACAAATGAATCTGTTGAAAACGCGGAGATGATGTTGCAACCCTGGCACTGGCTAGCGCCTGAGTTCAATCCTCAGCTGGGAGTTGTCCCAAATTGACCTCCTACCATTCCCGCAATGCAGACAAATCATCACAGTTTATACAATCTCCAATTGAAGAATATAGATAGGAAGCAGGTTTGTATTTAGATGCCACAATAAGCAGTTTTATTATGGGAAAGGCTTAAGTAATTAGTGGGGTCCAATTGCTTCTCTTTTTGCATGCTTCACCTGGAGCTAGCTATAAAAATAAGTATTCTGAATCTGGCATTCTCATAATTTCATAAAGGAATTCAATAGCCCCTCAGAATGCATCTGCACCACTGACACTATCCTGACTCCTTCCCACATGGACATTCACTGAAGTCTCGTTGGCAAAACATTTTATTCACTAGAGGGGAGTACCTAGATCTAGGACATCACCAGAAGTTTTTGAGTCGCCTGTCTTCTACAACCCACAAAAAGGAATTGTAGAGATGTAAGGGGATCATCTCCTGAGTGCCTTAGTAGTTCTCCTAACAACTCCCTTGCCTCATTCCTAGAACGGGGTGCAACTGAAGTGCAAGATAAAAAAAAGGCCACAAATTTAGGAGTGCAAGCTTGTTTGGGCCTATACAACATAGAAGGTGAAAGTTTGTGGCGTTTGCTTATAATAGAATCCATGGCTCTAAAACAGGACTGGTATATTGGAATCAGGAGTGTTAAAAGTGTGATAATATTTAGGTAATCTTTCCATTTAAAATGTATTTATTTTACCAGTGAGACTCAGCAGAAGTTTGTTCCAGGTGTGAATATTAGCCTTGAACCATTTAATAAGTGGTATCAGCTTTTGCTCTATATAATCTGATTCTAACAAGTGACACAAACCCCTGCTTTATACCATTTAATCAATTAAGTTAAGTGACCGGGAGCATTTCTGAAAGTAGGTAATTTACTGCAAATATGCTTGATGTATTCCTATTTATCCTCAATCCATAGTATACCTCAGACTTCTCCACCACTTCTAGGTGAACAGTCAGGGACTCTTTTACCCTCATCATGAATAGTAGCATGTCATTGGCATAGAAAGCGATCTTATCAACCCCTCGTCCTTCCGGAAGGCCAATTTTGCCCACATGAGACTTAATAATAAAGCCAAAGGTTCAAAAGCAAGGAAAAAAAGAGCCAGAGAGATACAAAGAGAAGGGACCTGTAGTACATCCATTAACACATACCCTTGCCTCAGTGGAGAGTACAGAATTTCATCTAATTAATATATTTAGAGCTAAAACCGAATCTTGCCATGACCTCCTGTTGGTAGCACCACTTCAATCAACCACTGAATCAAAGGCATTAGCGGCATCTAAAGCAAACCCTCCCCAGATTTGTGAGGTATCTGCCTTTGAGTAAACAGGAACTGAGGGATTGTGAGTGTGGACTTACCCGGTATGAAACTTGTGTGGTTGGTTTAGGTGAATAATTGAACAGATAAACTTATATAATCAAATGGCAAAGAGTTTAGCAAGTTTTTTATTTTTTATTTTATCTGTTCATCTTAAAACCATGTAACCATAAAACATTTTACAAGTAAATGGTTTATGTTTAAGTGTCAAATACATGAAAACATTATACATTTTTATTCAACTGAAGAAAGGTTTTTCTTACAAAATGCCACATGAAAGTGTCAACTGAAGGCAATTTCAAACTTCTCTTTTTCTCTGAAATGTTTTAAATAGCTAGAAACTTGTCGTTTATTTTTAAAGACATAACATGCTATAAAGAACAAAGACAATTTAATAAGTTTTTTAAGTTCATTGTAAGCTTATCTGTGTGTGTAGGGGATTGATTAAAGTATAAGCATATCCATTTATATAGTACAGCCCAGTGTGTCCCCTGAATATTTTACTTCAAAATCTGATGGTATGAAAATCAGAAATGGACTAGATTAGCACAGGCAGGCTGGACTGGATTAGCACTGGCAGGCTGGACTGGTTTAGCACAGGCAGGTTGGACTGGATTAGCACAGGCAAGCTGGACTGGATTGCTCCAGAGACTGGACTGGACAACAGACTGCTGGAGAGCAGGCAGGCTTGTAATAGAGGTGCGGGTAATGCTGGAAGCAGTAGTGAGGGTAATTCTGGAGGCAGTAGGGCAGATGATGCTGGAAGCAGTAGTGCAGGTCAAGCTGGAGGCAGTAGTGCAGGTCATGCTGGAGACGGTAGTGCAGGTAATGCTGGAGGCGGTAGTGCAGGTAATGCTGGAGGCAGTAGTGCAAGTAATGCTGGAGGTAGTAGTGCAGGTAATGCTGGAGGCAGTAGTGCAGGTAATGCTGGGAGCGATAGTGCAGGTAATGCTGGGAGCAGTAGTGCAGGTGATGCTGGAAGCAATAGTATATAAGTGATGTTGGAAGCAATAGTGCAGGTGATGCTGGTAACTGCAGGCTTGATTACAGAGACAGTTTGGCTTAGAGAAGCAAGCTTGATTGGAGAAGCAGCTGGGCTTGCAGGTTTCTCTAGCAAGGAATTCAGAAAGCAGGATGCAAAACAGACAGAACTGGATGCAAGGCAGGCAGGTTGGAACCAGGCACCTTGAGTAGCCACGTTGTTCTGGTACTGAGGAATCAGTGCACAGGGTTTATATATCCTGCCCAGTGCACAGATTACCTGGATGGATCATGTGTGCTGCAGAGGAGTATCTGAGTGGCTGCTGGGAATCACCTGACAGGAGGCAAGATGGTGACGTCCATGCACCAGAGGATAGTTGTGCAGATGCCCAATTCCCAGACACTATGCTGCAATAGACACTGTTAATTAGGCTGCAACTATTGGAAATGGCACCTCTAGAGGGCTGAAGAGTGGGCATGATGTGGGAGAGCCGCTGACAGGTGACTCCTGGTCCGGTAAGTACACGGTGGCGTCTGCCGCCAGACATGACACATTATTTATACCTGAAGTATATTTTTGTATGTTGAAACATGTCATCACATTACTTCTGACGACAGAATCCATACTTAAGAAATGTGAGTATCTGTTGTTTGTGTGACAGTACATGCATACTCGTAAGGCTTCAGGTTTTCATAGTGGAGTTCAGCAAGTATGTGAGGTGGGAAGGATAAAGGCTGTGTTAAGCCCTTTTGTACAATCTAGATTTTAAATTAATGTAGGATGGTCTCCCCTTGTCAGCACAGGAGATTGCTGCTGGCACCTTGAACTCCAAGTGCATTAACAGTGGAGGTAAGGATCCGGTCCTGAATTACTTTACTGGGGAATAGAGAAACTTTTTTTTTCAAGGAGCAAATACAATTCTAGGAATGTCTTGGTTGGTTATGGTCTCTAAAGAATGTATCTCCTTAACAGTGGCTGAAATGGAATTTTAGCAGTGATTATAAGTGAATTAAATAATACTCGCTTTTAACTAAAGTAGTCTGTGAACTAAAGCATCTACAGTAAACTATTAAGCAATTTACTTAAACCCATTAGAATGTTTTCCATTCTTAGCACTGTGCTTCAATTAGCCCCTAGTGGCAATAAATACTGATACCAAAGCTGAGAATGAGGAGCTGCACGAGCGATTTACAAGCAGAAAAGGGGTCTTACGTAGATGAAGTATGTAAGTCTTCTATCGTACCAAAATCTGGATCTGGACTGGTGTTTGTAAGAAGAAAAGACATACACACAACACTTACTAAAACATGTTTTATATTGTGATATATCTACGTAATCTGTGGGCGCTATATAAAAACCTGTTAATAAATAAACGGCAGCGTGTCCTACCCTAACTGTTACGATCAGGTTTGCGGCCTTATGGCCGCATAACTGATCATAATTAGGCTTCCCCCGCCCCGTTCCCTAATTAGCATGTCTAGCTCCGCCTTTACGGGGGGAAAGCCCCCTTTTCATAAGAGCCGGCGCACTTAACGCACTTATGTACACCGGCCCTTATGGCGTTGTAAAAAAGTTGTGCGCATGCGCACAACCTTCCAAACAGGGGATCTAAGTATGACATACGTAATTCCCCTGGTGGACGTTCTTCAGGATCTTCCCCAATGTGCAAACATTACCTGATCCCTTTATAGATCAAGACCAATTAGACTATCTTATGTAACTATTAAGGTGACTTAATACTAATTAATAATATTAATGCTACTTTTTCCGTGCGTATTTTTAGGATTGGATTAACTGTGCATGTGTAGTCACTTTTTTTTACGCAAGTTACGTAGGATTTAGGCACAGATGTCCATTAGGCATGGATTTCAAAATCGTACGTAGTGACATACGTACGGAGGGGTGTGGTTTTGTTCCGTACGTGCAAAGTTACATGAAAGTGGGAGGTATTTAAATGGCCTTTTGATGGCGCGATTAGTAATCTACGCACATACCTTAGCAGCTTAGGCACGTAAATACACCCATAGAGTTAAGGGTGTCCTATGGAAGCGTAAGTCACCAAAAATACGTCAGACTGAGGGGAGTGTCATGGGTGTTGCCTTGCAACATACATGTGTATATGTGTAAATCTGGTTCTGTTCGTCTTTCAGAAATTAATTTGCGAACAGTTCACAGAGTTTATATCACATACAACTAAAAACTTTTTATAGATAACAACTAATTGGATATTATGTCTATTTTTTTATTTTAATAAATCTGAATGTAGACCCTTTGGTAAAGCAGTGCACCAACTTTAGTAACTGGAACTTAATTAATTAATTAAAAATAAAACAAAAACAAATTAAATTTCCTTTAACAGTTATCGTTACAGTTGCATAGATTCATATTTTAGATACAAGTTGTACACAATCCAACATTAGGGGTAATGAAGTTTATATGTAATTGTTCAATGATGAGATACACATATATTTGATGGTACTGATTGGTATTATATAAAAATTTTAAGTGTTAGTTATATGTATGCCCAACAGCTAATTCTCATTAATGGCAGTTTTGAGTTCCTAGACATTTTGATATGTATGGGTATTTGCCTATTTTAATATTTATTAGTTATTTTTTTATTTTTGCTTATTTTGTATTGCAGTTTTCTTTTTTTCTGCTCTTTGCTTTATTTGTTGTGTGTTTGATTGCATGTAATCAGATGTCACAAGGTCATTAATCAGATTTATAGGATGGTAACATACTCTATTAGTAAGTGATAATTTGTTTTTTATGATATTTTGTTTAATTTTGCTGTTATTTTGTTAAGTAATAACAATGTAAAAGTGAACTTTTAATATGAAGCTCACCTGTTGAGGCAAAAAAATAAATAAATGAACACACACCAGTTGCGGGCAACCCAAACAACAAATTTGCAGCTATGCATTACAAAACTAATATCAAATCCACGACTCAGCTGCCCACGCCAATTCAACATTTTAACAATTAAACTATTAATTTAACCGCAAATAATAAGTAATCTGACTATGAAGCTGCCTAACAGCCAGAAACAAAGTGTCAACCTGAATACAAGGAGACAATACAAGGAGGGGGGGGCAAAATTCCTGAGGTGACCCTGAAGCGCTGAAAATCCATGTTGATTCCAAGGGAAAAGAGGAAATTCTTCCTACTATGCCCCTAATTACCCTTCCCAGCTATTAAGGAACACATTCACAAATAAAATTCAAATTGATAGGATCCAATGGCATTACTCTATAATGATCATATTAACCCTCCATCATAATTTTCTACATAAATCCTTTATTCATTTCTGTAACTTCATTTACACTTTGTTTACAATTTTAAACAAATCTTGCAAAAATAAAGAGACATTTCTATAGATAAAGAAATGTAATGCAGTTTGTAATATACAGTACATATTAGAAGTACAATAGCATGATTTTATTACATACAGCACCAAAATTAAATATAATTATACAATTTTATTTTCATTTTTATTTTAAAAGAATTCTAACATTAAAAAATGTATTTGTAAGGTTAATCATAAGGGTCTGGATTCAGACTTAGTTAAGTGCTTGAACTTAGTTACTCCTGGGCTAAACCATGTTGATTGCAGGGGAGTCATATTTAATCGTTTGCAAACAATATTAGGGTTGAGAGATGCTATTTCTTATCCCAAGTCTAAATAACAGTGTGATAGTAAAGCTGGTCAGTGTCTGTAAGCAATTCAAAGATATATCCCTGCATGCAAAGTATACAATTAACTTGACTCCTCCTGAATTCAACATGGTTTAGCTCAGGAGTAAATAAATTCAAGCACTTAACGAACTCTGGATCCAGCCCAAGGTTAGTAATTATTAGCAAATAATAGTAGTTATAATTGTTAGTTTGGGTATAAAACATTTGTATTAAGCATTAGCAAGGTATCTTAACAAAATATGAGTTGTTATGTCAACACACCATGACACCACGCAGCTATTATGAAGTTTTCAATTCCACATTCATTTTCTCCCCGCACAATTCTGAAATATCCATTTTCACCCCATGTGTTTCCCCAAGAATTTGCAGCAATCTGAAAAATATTAAAACCATTTTTAATATTTATTTTATAACAGTTACTGAAGCAAATATAATGTTTACATTGAATACTTTCTTTAAGTTAACAAAAATACACAATCCATTAAGTGCAACCTTTTCAAAATGCTTTGGGATGTATTAAATAAGGATTTGTCACTGAGGCAAAACTGTTCATGTGGTCCCATTGTAATGTGGCATATTCTCCTTTTCCCCACTGGACATTTTATCAGTGCTTCTGATGATACAGTAAATGTAAAACTGATATTAAAGTTGAAATTTTTGTACATTCACAGCAGCTTAAACTGTTTTCAGAACATTGTGTGTGATAAGTTGTTTGTGCATCTGCTGTTTATGGTATGGATTGTAATGCTGTTGAAGAAATCAATAAGGCAGAATGATGAGGAAGGCAATGGCAGAGGCTGAGATATCTACAATGTTTACAGTATCTCTGCAGGAGGCAATGACAGAGGCTGAGGCATCTACAATATTTACAGTATCTCTGCAGGAGGCAGAGGCTGAGGCATCTACAATATTTACAGTATCTCTGCAGGAGGCAATGACAGAGGCTGAGATATCTACAATGTTTACAGTATCTCTGCAGGAGGCAATGGCAGAGGCTGAGGCATCTACAATATTTACAGTATCTCTGCAGGAGGCAATGGCAGAGGCTGAGGCATCTACAATATTTACAGTATCTCTGCAGGAGGCAATGGCAGAGGCTGAGGTATCTACAATATTTACAGTATCTCTGCAGGAGGCAATGGCAGAGGCTGAGGTATCTACAATATTTACAGTATCTCTGCCTCTTCATTTTGTTATTTTGTAAAGTTTTGTAAGAGTTATTTTGTAAGAGTTATTTTGTAAAATTACAAATGTATGAAAAATGTCCCCAAATTGTATTGATCCAGATGAAATGAAAACAAAATTGCAAAAGGCCTTTTCCTGACCTCTGGAGACCAGAGCAATTCTGTGGAACTATTATCTTATAGGCCTACTAGTTACTACTGTAGATACAATTTTTTGTTTGGAATACTACTCGCTTAATATGTTCTGTGTATCACCTCTCTCCATTATATGTCACATCCCATTCCACTCAGTTCTCTCAGTCATTGTTTCCTACCCCTTACTTCTTTCAATTACTGCTCCTTCCTCCCAGTTCTTACAGTACTGCCCCTTCTTTAACACTGTGTGGCATGGCAGAGCAGTTTTTACCATCAGAGCACAGTCATTTTAAAACAAGTCATTCTGTAGAAACTTGGATAATACAGAGGTGTTTGCAAGATGATTTTTGCATTTATAATGAAACGCTCTTTTTCTGCATTGCCCCTTTTAATCGTTTTGGTTGGATTCATGTTATCATGTTATATAAGCTACTAAAATTATTCCAAACTGTGCTGTATGCTTACATGTAAAAAAAAAAAAAAGACCGCATTCACAACACCGCATTTTGATCTTTTCATTTTAAGACCTTTCTAAGCTGATAAAAATGTCAAATTAAAAGTTACAATGGCCCATTACGTACAGTGCGTACGTAATTCCCCTGTCTAGAAGGTTGTGCGCATGCGTACAACCATCTTACAATGATGTAAGTGTCATTGTACGTAACTAACGTTACGTATGCCGGCTCTTATGAAAAGGGGGCTTTCCCCCCCATTACGGATGTCATATCTCTGTTGTGAAGGCGGAACTAAACATGCTAAAGATGGGGTGGGGAAACCCTGTTATGATCAGGTATTATGATCAGGTAAGGCCGCATACGTGATCGTAAAAGTTAGGATAGGAAGTGTCCAGATTTCCTACGGACAGTGGGCAGTGCACGGGGCATGCACTCCCCACTTCAATGCGTACTGACCTTGGCCACCCAAAAGGCACCGGTAGGTCAGGATCCGGCCCAATGTTATGATCATGCAACAGACATTGACTATCAAATTGTTTCCACAACCCTTTAATATATATCCATGCGCTGCATCAAGAACAAGCTGCCAATATGTGTGTTGCCCCAGCATTCAGCATATTAACCAATAGGCTGCAAGTTTACAAAATATTAATTCAGTCTACAAGGCTATTAGAGGAGAATATTTATGAACCAAAGTATTGAATTGCACTAAATTTACTGATGATCTTGCCATCCTTGTAAAATGCCTCTCTATCCTAGAAGTAGATCAGGTTGTGATAAATCTCTAGAAGGCACTACTTTAACTAACCGAACACTAACCTTTTCATAATATCAGTACCAGAAATATATATTCCCCATCCTCTTCTTCCTTTTACCAACACATAATTAATGAGAACATTGACAATAATACACAAGCATGTCTGAAACTGAGCTGAGCTGAGCAGCCAGCAACCTGGGATTCATAAATGGCCATACTGCGGGTCAGAAAACATTTTTATCACCTTAAGGCATTTTCACAACTTCTTTCTTTTATACTGTTATTTCATTCACATTTTGCAAAAAATACAGTATTATCTTCATCCCATGTTTTAAAGAAATAAAACAGAGATAAGAGGCTTAATAGTGGCATAAGTTAGTGAAATGTGAATTTAATACAAATAAAAGAATAATTATTAATATTATAGATATAATTGTGATACATGTTAGTTGTGTATTTTAGTGCATCTTGGTTCCCCCTGCTGGGTGTTTTTCACAATTACACTACCTTAATATCTGTAAACAGCATTGATTATTGAATGCAATAATATTATTCATTTAAAACAACTTGGAATAATAGAAATAATAGAATGACTGAAATCCACTAAGAAAGAGAGAATAAATTACAAATGAGATCAATTTAACTTTCACCAGTTCATCCTAAATTGAACACGTTTATATCAAAGTGAACTTACCCAAAATTTTTCCTTGTTTGGTCTTCCAACTGCACCCCACCTATGAATGGAACCATTTTTAATCATTTATAGTGAAACAATAAAACCCACAAAAAGATGAAAGGAAAATAAACTATTGACATACTTACTGATTCCACATACATATATACATACATACATACATACATACATACATACATACATACATACCTTATAATTGCCAAATATCAATGCACCATGTAATTAAATTGTTAAATGCTGAATGTCCCTATACTCACTCAAAACTTCAAGCTAGAAATGATTAAATGCAAATCTCCCCTTACTCAAGGGTTTGGAAAAGTGCCTATAGCAACCAATCAGATTATAGCTCTCACTTTCTTTTTACATACTAGAGAATGTCAGCAAAAATATGATTGGTTGCTATGGGCAACATCTCCACTTTTCCAAACCCGCAGTTTACTAAATCTGGTTCAAGGTGTCTGCATATGTTTTCTGGAAAAGTTATAGAGAATCTGAGAGGTTACACAACTTCATCTAACACCAAATTCATTAGACATGTGTCTAGCAGCACCATGAGACTGGGGCAGCAGTGAGGCTGTAAAGGGTCTAAGCTTCTGAGGAGTTCTGGTGTCTTCCTGATCACAAAGTTTTCCTATCAGAGACCAGCATAAGGACATCTAACTATGTCAAGACGAGATACAATATCTTGTATATAACATAGTATTTTCAAAAATATTAATTGACATTTATTTGTCAGGGTATGGGATCTGTTTTTTATTGCCCTGGTCTCAAGTTTATTCTTAGAAGTGGTTTATTTGTAGTTAAAAGAAATGTTTGTGTGTGCATTATTAATCTGTTAATAAAGGATTCCTAATGTGCAGAAAATAACCTTAGGTCCAGAATATCTCTGAAAGACCTTTAGGAGAAAGAAAGGGCTGGTAAGAAGGGGATCAGTGGCTTTAAAATATTAGACATGAGAATACAAAATTCTTTATGGGATCTCTGAAAGGGAAGGAAATGTGTCATATTCTTGCTCGTCCAAGCATGGAAAGTATCTTTGCTTAAGGGTTTGCTTTCTGAATTTTTAACTTTTTATTTTATAGGAAACTGTTTGCATTTTGTATGTCATTTTGTTATAATTTTTGTATATAAGCATTGTGATTTCTTTTCATATTAAATATCAATTGATATTTTTGGACCAGATCACAACCCCTGCATGCTTTCCATACATGTGGAGGTCTTGAACTATGTCCTGAAGAGGGAAGAGAACTCCTCGTCACTCTCTGCTGTTGTGCGTAGTTACTTCTGTGTCTATAACCAAGAATTAACTTTACCACATACAAGAGCAGATCCTTGCGGATCGGCTTACTGCTGCACTGTTTGCCATATCTGCATGGCAAACCCCACCTCCGTTGCGGATTATTGCCAGGCGGAAGGCAAGTTTCGCCTCGTTGTACGGATCTCCATGGATGCACAGATGTTACTTGCAAGGGGACTTACAAATGTGGCTTGTATAGTGGAAGTGGAAGCGTAGCCAAAATATTCACTATGCATGCTTAAAACGGGAGAGAAAACGGAAAGATGGACTCAAGACTGCCCATCCTTCTGTGTCCACATCCGGCTCTACTTTGCCAGTACGGGGAGTTCCATGACATTTAAATGAGAAAAGGGGTGTTTTTCTCATATAAATATCCATAGTAGTGGTGCATGGTGCCTGTGCTTCCGCCATACTCTTACAGCATCCCAATGGGTGGTGTAAGTGAAAAGTGCAGGTCACCCGAAGTATAAACATTAAAAATAACAATTAAAAAACTGAAAACTAAAAACATGTTTAATAAATAAGTAAATAAATGAATAAATAAATGTATTATTAAATAATTAAATTTTCCAAGTATATGGCATGCTGATACATAATAAAATGGAGGCCCGGCCCACTACTTTTAAAAATATGGATGCAATAAATACTGTAAAAATAAAAATGGAAGGGCTTCTCCATGGATCCAGTATTCCAAGCTTTTAATCACTTGCCATTGGCTTGACAAAAAAAAAATCTTTGTACAATTCTCAAACTATGTTCTGCTGCCAGGACATTGCGCCGCTAATGACAGTTCCACTGTCACTGGGTTATATTTATACCCTCTGTCAGAGTGGAAACAGTAGAACTGCCCTTAGCGGCGGGATGTCCTGGAAGCAGGACATGAGTTTCAGCGTCTGTACAAGGGATTTTTTTATTTTCAAAAACACTTCTACCGGATTAAAAGTTTACAAAATGGGATCCGTTACAGATGAAGATCCCATCAATGCAGGTAAGTATGATTTAAATATTTTTTTACTGCTTTTAATTTATGCATATTATTTACTGTACTGGCCCTGGATTTTATTAGTAAACTATTGGGGACATTTACAGGCTGCAGTGAGCCATGGATGGCAGGCCACGCTGATGCTTTTGGTTCACCAGGTGCCAACATGCCCTGGCATTCTTGGGCATGCTGGTGCTTGTACCTCTACAAGCATCAGTATGTCCTGAACTTGTGAAATTGGTGACATTTTAAATTTTTATATTGGAAGGGGGGCATATTTTACAATAAAATTTATATATATAAAAAAAAATATTTAGTGCACCGTGTGCACGCTGTGTATAGGATAGGCACATTTTTCTTTAAACACCAGGGGCAGTCAGCACAGACATATGATATATAAAAGAGGACAGAGACTGTGCCTATCCTAACACACACACAGCAGTCAGCAGTATGCTGGCTGCTCTGTGTATATTACCATCGACACACTCATCGTCTCTGTGACACCTGTCTTCCCCAATATTGACTGCTCCCATTGCAATAGCTGTGCACCTGCCTGTGATTCTATGTGACAGGCAGTGCAGCAGCCACTATTAGCACTGATCTCCGTC
>WWET01000202.1:718663-739778 GCA_011038615.1 Limnodynastes dumerilii | reverse complement strand
ACTTCACTGAAAGGGTGATAGATAAATGGACTATTCTCCCATCTGAGGTGGTTGAGGCCAATACAGTAGACCAATTTAAACATGCTTGGGATAAATATAAGGGTATCCTAAATTGAAACCCAAATTGAGGGTAAATAGGGTCTAGGGTCAGTATAGTTTTCAATAAACAAATGGGCAGACTAGATGGGCCATGTGGCTCTTATCTGCCATCACTTTCTATGTTTCTATAGAATAGGTCCAAACTGAGCACATTATAATTATACATTTAAATGTAGGGCTAAATATTATTTATAAAAAAAATAAGTTTAAATCTGAATGTAAAGCAGAAAAATAAATCACTTAGGATTGGTTGTCTCTTTTGTGTTTTTTAGCTAGGTACTTTAATCAATAAGATAGCATTTAAACACAAATATGTAATCAGGTAAGTATAGGGCAAGTGATAGCGCTGTCAAATAAATGGCAAGGGTACGGTGTGAAAATAATAATTATTCAAAAAAGTGTGTGCAGAGTCCAATATTAAATATATAAATCTGCTCCAATTCAAACCTTCAAAGAGAAAGGAACATTCAGACAAAAAGAAATGTGTTAAAAAACATCCTTTATTGAATATACTTAAAACATAATGGCATAAAATAACATGAAATAATAAAAAACGCTTCCCTTTTAACACTGCTAATAATTCTGTCCTGTAGCTAAGAGATGATAAGCAGTGTGTGGCAGTCAGTGATGGTGTTGTGAATGCCAGCTAAGCATAGACTGAACGGCAGTGGAATGGAGAATCATCTGGTCCAACCAGAAGTAATTTAGGTATAGGGTGAAATGGAGTTTATGAGAAATTGGATTTGGCCCTGTTGTTGTCCTGATACTGCTGTGAAAATGTACCAGCACTACTGGTGGCAATCAGGCTAAACAAAGGTATCAGAAGTGACCTAAACTCTGAACCTAGTAAATCTGCAATGATTTGTCAATTGGTCAACATGATGTTCCAAAGTTTTGGATACTTAAGGTCAAACTTTTTATCCAGTCTCTATCTACTCTGCCAAAGCCAAATATCCATCCTCAATACCAGTTCAGATATAAAGATGGGAGCACAGAAAGTGCAGCTATTGTGCTTGAATTTATTATAACTGGATGCTCATATAGGACCGAATTCTCACTTTAGTAAGTGTAGCATTTACATGTGTATTTTTACAATCAGATAAACTGCGCATGCCCAGAAACCAAATATACACACGTAAACCATGACCTACTGATTCACATACACGGATGTCTGACTTAGGACTGATGCACGTATCGGCACAGAATGATTCCCGCATGCGTGGCTAGAGGGGCAAGACTCTTAATGCAAATGAGCAGCACACCGGCTACTAATGTACAGTATGGGCATTCCAACATAGTTAGGACTGATTTACAGGTAGCAGTGCCTTGCGTAAACTAACATAGACACGGGAAAAGTAAAGGTAGCACCCGACCACTCATTTAAAATTTTTTATTTTAAAAATGTTTTACGAAAGTCTCTCTATGTTGTGGATCATTATGCATTTATGTGTATTGTATATTATGTCATAATTATTCTTATTTTAAATTGTATTTTTAATGGTTACTTTTATTTACATATGTTAGTGCAGTACGAGCTGTTTTTATTAATAAAAAACTTTACTTTTCCAAATCAGTGCGTTTCGTTACGTATATTTGAGTCATAAGCAATTTTAAGCACCATTACGCACAACCAATTCACAGCTAAGAAAGTCTGCACGTACCTAATTATATTCAGGAAAGATTTACATTCTTACATTACACTCCCGACCCAGGTGAAGTGGTTAATCGTTTTCTTTATTTTCTCTGAAACTATATTGCGCATTTTTCACATGTGTATATTTAGGTAAGTTCGCAATTCTACTCTTAAGTGTGAACCAGGTCCATAGTGTTCATGCATTTATTGAAATCCCAATATTATATATAGAAGTCTATTGTAAGCAGATCACTTCAAAGACTTTCTGGATAGAATAAATGAATCTGGTTATTACTTGCGGTAGAAAACGCCCATGATGCTCCACAATTCCTTTGATCTAATGGTCTGTGAATGTACTGTGGCCACTTGTACGATGAGATAAAAAACAACGGGAATTCTTCATCCAATGTCACATGACCCTAAAGATGAAAAAAAAATTGTATTTTAACACTGTTTATTTTTGTTTTTACATAGAAAGTAATTATTCATTGTAGTTACACCACTGTCAATATGTGCATTAAAACTGAAATGAACATGTTAGTTTAAAAAACTTATATGGAATATATTTAGAGGTCATTTAGTTTACAGTTGTTTACTTAATCTACTGTTATCGTATTTTTTTTCGTGCTTTTAGTGTTGATATTTGCAGGTTATCAATGTAACCCGAACTTCTCTGTAAGAAATGCATCAACAGAACAATACTTCTCTTATCCCTAACAGAATGTATATGTTCTTTAAACTGATTGCTTGATTTAATTGAAGAGAATGGTTGATTAAATCTAATTTAGCCCATCACTGCCATATTGATCAAAGCAATTAGGAATGTTTAGTTTCTTATGCAGACAGATTAGAGATTAATTAACTTGTGAATAAAGAACTAACTGGGGAATTCTGCATTTGATTAAGTCAGCAGATATCAGAATTAATAGGGTTATGTTTATGATATGTGATGCATTCAAGAAGAAATAAAGATATGATGGCGCTCCAATGACTAAGCAGCCATTTGCACTCAGAATACCACTAATCTGAATAAGTAGACCAAAAACAAAAATATGTGCTAGGCACTATATAAATAAATAAATCAAATAAACGTCAATACATCAGTACTAATTAATGAAAACTAACTAAAAACTACCATAAATTAGAGTAATAATACACACAATAAATAGATAAATAGCGCGAGTACCCAAAAATTGGTTGAAACACTCTTAAAATATTTAAAATGACTAGTGGACTATAAGGGTATAGAATAAAATTGCCTTGATAAAGAATTACATATTAGAAACGCGTCGGATTGGGTGTTTGGAGAGAGCCATGGACTTAACCTTTAGAGCAGTCATCCAGTTTTGTCCCGGGACTTCCATCTAATAACTGATTTCTCTGTTTGTAAAAGGTGCATTCCCGGTTTCTCCCTTTTTTCTGTGATTGTCAGTTTTATGTTATAATATTGTTTATATTTTAATACTGATTCCTGTCCCACTCTCTATTTTAATTTCTGGGGAGTTGTGAAAGGGGTTTTACCCGGACCAAAAGAAATATCTGAGGCAGACGCACACCTTTAGGACCGGACTTAATGAAATACCACCCTTGGGAACATCTATATTAGAGTGGAGAAAAGACTCTGTTTCACACTATTGAGAAGAAGATCCTTTCCTTTATCGGAACTTACATCGATCTGTATGTACTTTGATCTACTTTACTAGGACTTAAAAGTAAGAAGTCTGTTTTATTGAATTATTTGGGATTGAGTTTCCCTCTCTTGGACATATATAATTTATATCCACTAGAAGCTTGTTATTTTGGGACATATCTTTATTTCTATATAATTGATTTACTTATTAACTGGACTCATTTTTATTGATCGCTTACTATTACTATTTAGTAATTGGATACCTTCTGTCCATTGATTGATACTATATCTGAATCATCATTCATTTACTGGTTCACTTATTTATTGATTACTTTTAACTTTTTTATCCTTCACTTTTTTATTTATTATTTGATTTATTTTCTTGGATTTAATCATTGTCTCCATCACTGTATTATTTATTGGCTAGTGCCACCTGCTGTTTAATATTTATTATTCACTGGGAAAATCTCCCCTTTTTTATTGTAGACCCTTATAGTCCACTAGTCATTTCAGATATTTTAAGAGCATATCATCCAATTTTTGGGTACCCACACTATTTATCTATTTATTGTGTGTATTATTACTCTTATTTATAGTAGTTTTTAGTTAGTTTTCATTGATTAGTACTGACGTATTGACATTTTATTTATTTATTTATATAGCACCTAGCACATGTGATGCATTCAGTATTATCTCATTTATTTTTTACATCCATGTCCAAAAAAAATGTCCCCTTAAATAATTTTTGTTGCATTAAAGATAAACAGAGTTAAGATTTGTAGAGAAACTAGGCAGGGCCTTATTTCTTCTGTACTCTTGGAGACCTCTATTTTCACAAAAAAATGTAAGTTTTAGAAACATTAAATATATAAATGATTAAGTAGACATGATAGTAATACTCATGACTCTTCTATGTAACATTTACTTTCCTCTTGGCTTATTTTTTCTTTTTTCAAAAACGTTTTTAGCAATGGTTAAATTGGAACTTGGGAATTGGTGCAAATTAAATTTACTAGTGAACATTATGGTATAAAGCATTATAAATGGATCCAACTTAACCACTGTAGTAAAGCAATCTACAGTCATGCCCCCAGTTCATGTACCACTGTAGTTCCCCAAATCTTATTTTAATACCATAAGATTAATAGATTCTGCCTTAGACATTCACCTGGGCTGCTGAAAAGCTGAGAGTACAGAGTGCCACCAAGCAAAGCTTATGGGCAGGTAAGCAAGGCAAGCACATGTAGCTCCCTGTGTCTTAAAGGGGGACACCAAGCCAAATGCCTCTTGGTACGACGTTCTCACTTGTACTCCTCAGTTGTTCAAATGAGCAGTACAAGTAAGTGCTGCCACTGCAGTGGATCACTCCTGATCCTCCCTGGTGGGGATGCTTGCTTATAATGCTCTGTCAATCAGCTGCCAAGGACATGAAAACTGAATGCCTCAGCAGTAAGTAAGCACACACCCAACAGAAACCTTTAAAAGGGTGCAGATCAAAACGAAATGAATAATGTATCAGATTAAAAATAAATCTTGTTTAAAAAATTTAAAATAAACATATAAACTAAAAAAGAAAAATAACCTGTTCATTATAGCAAAAAAGAGAAAAAAAAACAAAGTCCTGAGTCCTAGGGCAAAAAAAAGTCATGTATAATCATAGCATTTGGTTACCAGGTTTCAATGAATTTAAGATAGACCATGTAAATGTAAATGTATTTGTAAAATGTAAATGTAACATTTTAACATAAGTTAATGTGTTTGTTAATGCTTGAGGAATGGAGAATGTTCTGAACTTGGTGTTATTAATACTGTTACATTTATTATTGTGGATTTATTTTCAGATTAGATAACAGTCTGTTGGAAATATTTTTGAGAGTTCACTATAATATTTTATATACCATCAAACTAGAAACATAACTAGACGTGAACTTTTATTTAAAAAAGAAATCCCTGGTGAGCTCCACTGACTGAGAAGTCAGACTACCAGTGATTGCACTCTACCTAGGTATCACAAAATGTGGCAGACGCCGCACTTACCTTGTCCCTGGTATCCGGAGAGCGCCTCTTGTCCGGCGCGCAGCTGCAGTGTCCCGTCGGAGGCCGTCACTGAAACAGTGACAGCCTCTGTCTCACCTTCCACTCGGCCGCGGTGTCCCTCGTGGAAGCTTGGCGCCAAACTCCGTGGAATCTCTGGATCATGGGCGCCGCCATCTTGCTTCCGTCAGATGACTGCGGCCAGCCAATCAGAAGCTATGACGCGAATCCTCCAGCCAATGGGCGCTATGGGCGTCCTATTTAAAGCCTGTCTGACCTGTTAGACATCGCCAGAACAACTAGGTCTCCTAGGTGCCTGGTACTACTTCATCCTGCTCCTGCCGTGGTCCAGTCCTGCTCCTGCCGTGGTCCAGTCCTGCTCCTGCCGTGGTCCAGTCCTGCTCCTGCCGTGGTCCAGTCCTGCTCCTGCCGTGGTCCAGTCCTGCTCCTGCCGTGGTCCAGTCCTGCTCCTGCCGTGGTCCAGTCCTGCTCCTGCCGTGGTCCAGTCCTGCTCCTGCCGTGGTCCAGTCCTGCTCCTGCCGTGGTCCAGTCCTGCTCCTGCCGTGGTCCAGTCCTGCTCCTGCCGTGGTCCAGTCCTGCTCCTGCCGTGGTCCAGTCCTGCTCCTGCCGTGGTCCAGTCCTGCTCCTGCCGTGGTCCAGTCCTGCTCCTGCCGTGGTCCAGTCCTGCTCCTGCCGTGGTCCAGTCCAGCCGATGCTCTCAGCTGCTACCAGTCTTGCCACTCCGGTCCTGCTGTGATCTACCCAACAGCCCGCCTCTACCTGCCACATCTATCTACGAACCAACCTCCGCCAAACCCCAGTGGACCCTACCTGGGCATTTGCTGCCAATATCGGACTTTGCTACCATTTTCACGAACTCTGGGGAAATACCCCATACCTCATTTGGGACTCATACCTATTGACACCTTGTATGCTACCCTCAGTCATTAAACCTGCTCAATTTCATTTTAACCCAACCTTGTTGTCATTATCTCTGAAACCCGGAATCGATCCCAAACATTCACAGAACGTGACACTAGGTAAGGTGTTGGTGGGGAACAACTGACAATAAATTACAGAAAAAAATGCTACATTCTATTGTTTAAAGTACAAATTAGTAAAAAAAAATCTGCAAATAATCAAAAAGACAAGTATGAACTGGGTTGGGAATGCAAAAAAGAAGGGTTGAATAGGAAGAATGGAAAATCAAAAATATATAATATCTTAGACCAGTGGTTTGCAACCTTTTTTTCGGGGAGTACCAGTTACCTGCTATAGAATCAGGTCAAGTACCACTTTGTAGACAAGTAAATATTTTTATTTTTCCTTGCATATTTTGCAGTCGTTTTAAAGTATATTTTCTACTTTATAAAGTTTCTAGAGGGCTGAATGGATTATGGTATTGTATCTGGTTAAGCTACAAGTAAGCTTGCTCCCGCCTGAAACGCTTGCTCAGTTGCACTGGGTACCACAATTGATCTGAGTAGCACTAGACAGTGATTTGCCTTAGACCTATTCATATAAGTGACTAATACCGTGTTTAAAACAGGTAAAACAGGTGCAAGTATGGACCAAAACCATGCTGAAATGTAAAGGGTGCAAATAAATGTTATTTCTTTTGAATGCAGAGAAACCATTTTGCTTTTGTATGTAGAATGTTTAATATGCAAATTAGAGTTGATCTACTATAGGAAACATCACATTTTCACAGTTTGCATCTGTTTCCCTTGCAGTTCAACTTGGTTTTGCTTAAGTCTACACTTGCACCTATCTTGCGCATGCCATCAAATGCTAGAGCGGCTCCAAGAAATCTGACAAATGTTACTCTCCAATCTAATGTAACCTAGCAAGTTTTACAGTATATATTTTCCATCTGCTAATGGCGATGTTCAAAACAAAACAAAAAAAAGATACGAAAAGTGTATTATAATGTACTTGACTAAACTTAAACAAGTCTCTCCTGTTGCTATAGCAATAAAATAATAGAATAGGACGTGCCTATATAGTTTAGTTATTATTCCAGCATTAGTTTGTACTTATTGCATGTTATCTTAACAGATGATCTTTTGGATTGAATTACACACCTCTTGTAAAGTTTTATTTTTAAGTTACCTAAAGTAGGACAGTAATGCAGGCATGACAATACACTGTAGGTTTGGCAGGTGCAAGTAGTAAGCACATTTCCAAATGCATACTGTTAAAAGTAAGCTTCTGTGAAGAGAAGTAATGGTCCACAGCAGGTGGCAATGGTTTTCCTGATTCCTTTATTTGAATTCTACAGCATAAAAGGACTTAAAGTTCATCAAAAAATACCTTGCCAAGATTTCATCCCCAAGAACAACTTGAATCAATAAATCAATAAATAAAAAATAAAAAAGCTCACCCAAAACCTGACATTGCTGTCCAACGTCAGTATTGACATTACTCAGAAAATCTACTGTGAAGCCTTTTCAGAAGATTAGAGGATGTTGGAAGCAACAAAAGTGGTAAAAAAAGGTTATTGGCATAAAATGTTTACCTCGCAGAAATGCATGTGATATTCGGTTGTATACATGCATTTAGCCCTGAGTTTGAAGATCAGAGAAAAAAAGGTTGGAATTTACACCTGGGCAAAGCCATTTTGCATTTCAGGGAGTTTCAAATTATTTTTATTCTTTGCATGCTTAAAGAATCATTTTCTTTTCTTATTGCACACAGAAAGTGGCCATCTTTACGTTTATGCAGTTTATACTTCAGCTAGGAAACATTATCTCTCAACTGAACTTCTCTTAAAAATAAATTAAATGTTCCCCATATTGTCTACGCAATATCTATACCTCTGAGTTGTATCAAATATTTATTTTAAGCCTTTTCTGTACAAATTGCATTTGTTTGACTTTGTGGCCTTGATCCAGAGGGGTGTTTACACCAGCTGACGCAACATATTTTTGCCTGCTTTTCCACTGCGCATGCGCAGAACTGAAGAGTACTTAATTATCCATTCAAATATTATTTGAGCTGCTACTTGCATTCTGAAGGGTGTGCTTGGATGGAGGCATGAAGGGAATGTACAGTAAGGACGTGGCCAAGCAACCTATACAATCCTTAGCTGAACAGAGACATAAAAAAATCTTTTATATAGATTACCCTATGTGCCATAATTCACTGTCATTGTACTTGTGTTTTTGATACTTTTCACTACAATTGTACAATCCATACTGCTAAGACTTTATATTTCATTTTTATTAATGCAGTTTGTAGGTGGATTCCCTGTCAGCATCTTTCTCCAGACATGCCCGCCCTCTGCCTCCAGGGCAGCTCCATCCATGATGTCCAGCACATGCTTCCCTGTACATTGCTGGCATCAAATGCTGCTGTCCTCCAGTGCATGGGTGCTGCCATCTTGCATCTGTGCACATGATTTACAGCAGCCAACCAGGAATGTCCAATCCAGGTCAAGGACGCTCTATAAAAACCCAGCACACTGAGTCCTCTGCCTGTCTGCTAAGCTGCAGCAATCAGCGTGATTACCCTTGCCAGCAGAGAACAAACTGCAGTATATTGCTACAGCTTCAAGACCTCTGCTGTTGCAGACTGTCTATCTTGTTCAACAACTACAGAATATTGCTCCAGCTTCAAGACCTCTGCTATTACACACTGTCTATCTTGTTCAACAGCCTGCAGAGTATTGCTCGAGCTTCAAGACCTCAGCTATCTGCAGACTGTCAATCCAGGTCAAGTCTAATCCTTTTCCAGTTCAAGCCACCTGGTCCAATTCAGGTCAAGTCTAATACTGTTCCAGTTCAAGCCACCTGGTTCAGCCCAGATCAAGTCTACCCTCTTTCAGTTCAAGTCACCTGGTCCACCCACAAGTCTTGCTTTAAGTTCCACTCCTGGCTCAGCCCCAGTTCAGTCAAGCCGTGGTCCAGTTCTACTCCTGGCTCAGTCCAGGTTCAGTCAAATCTTGTTCCAGTTCCACTCCTGGCCAGTCCAGTTAAGTCTTGCTCTGGTTCTAGTCCTGGTCCAAGCCATGTCAAATCTGAACCAGTTCATATCTATTCCTGGTCAAGCCTGAATCCCTTTGCCCACTGACTCATGAGCAAAACCTATATTAAGGCTCCAAGCTTCCGCTACCTCGCTGAATCTTCACTTTCACGCCTGCCGGGAACCCAGAGCGAACCTGCCCAAGTCAGTCCGTGATACACTATTTCAACCTCTTATAAATTGTGCAAAGAATTACAATTATATGTCCATCAACTGTTCAGAGGACATTAGACAAAATAATAAGGTAGAGAACAATGGTGGGTAAGGGAACACAGAATAGTACAATAGAAAGGAGGGTACAATAGATGGTCTGTGCAAAAGTAATTTTTAGTGCATGAGTGTAAAACAAAAAAAAAAAAATCACAGAACGCGTCTCAAACATTTACCAAACAAATTAACCCACTCAACTAAGAAAATGGCCACCTTGTTGGACATGAAGATAAAGCCAAAATGAGAGAGTGGATACTGAAGGTTAATGCACAGTTGCAAAAAGAAAAATTAACTTGCCAGTATTTTACAAATAAAATAAAAATTATTTAATTACATTTACTAGATAGATTAATAGATAGATTTATAGATTAGGGCTGCCTTCTTTCTATTTATTTTCTTCGGGGTATCTTGGAAGGAAGACATTTTTGCTGGTTTGGGGTAGGGCTTAATGGCGCAAAATCATGTCATCAAGTCCTGCCCAATCTCTATAACACTTGGAATTGCTGTAATGAGAGACAGGGGCCAGGACTTGTGGGAGCTTTGGCTGCTCTCCCAGGATACCAAGAGAACAGCCCAAATGTCAGCATGTATGATCCCATAAAGAGTCACACTGTTTAGAGATAGGGAGATTGGACATAGCAGGAATAGCAGCAGGTGACTAATGTTATGTTATGTTTGCAAATGTGTGTAACCAACAGTATACTGGTTAATTTTCTTTCATAGATAGACCCTAAGACTCCCTTCCCTGCAGCCTGACCCTAATACTCCACTCCCCGCAACCTAACCTTAAGACTCCCCTTGTACACACAAAAGTCTGGTGTGGAAGGTCTATAGTGGGCGCTGGGTTTTGGAAATAATGAATGGGTAAATGCTGCAGAAAAATAAATTCAGCATACTTACCCATTCATTAGTAAAACCTTCTAATTAGTGATATTTTTTGAAATACAGACCACTGAAAATTAGCATTTGGCATTCTGTATTTCGGAAATATAATTTTCTTTGCGGAGAACTTATGTTCTAATGTACAGTTTGTATTTTGCATATCCATGTAAACCCTTTTACAGTCCTGTAAATATATAATAATGGATATTATAATAATAAGGGCACTTACTGTCATTTCATTCATGTTGAGAAGTGAAGGGGATGGAGTTAAAGTACCCAGACGATTTTCATATCCTTCACTTAAAGTCATACCCCAAAACTGGCTGTAGTTGTCTGCTTTCCATCTGCATGGACAAGTACATTATTCTTACACAATACTTTGCATAGTCAATGTGATATATTACGACTCCAGATAATGCTTCAGACTTTCCAACAACATGAAAAGCATTTTGTAAGATATTCTGTTCATAGCAGATTTTCGGAATGTGAAATTTATGTTCCTATTAAGTCCTAACCATCGCTAAAGACATTACAAGTCAAAAAAATTGTTTTAGATATACTTTACAAAATTAAAAGGTAATTCAAACCTATTTAAGGGCACAATACAGTAAAATTTTAGGTATCAATTGATAAGTGATTTAGTATATTAGCTAACGTGGGTTCCAGACATCCATTTTCCCTTCTTCTCAGTGTAGTCAAATCTGATTCCCTCTGTTTTTGCATTCTGGTCATGTGCACGTATCTGTGTGACCTGATCACAACGCAATTATTATATAGTTAATATAACATATGAAGATCAGGAATTACCAAATATTGTGATATTTTGCTTCAGATTCAGATTCACAGCTTTGAAAACCATAAAGAGATAACTTCTGCTATGCAACCACATATGATATCATATAGCTGGACTTTTCATAGACTTAGAATTCTCAATTATACTTCATATATTAGTGATGCACAATAGTCAGTCCTTGGACAACATGGGTTCCTCGGAGTCATCTGATGTTGCCCTTAGCTTCTTTCTGCTTCTATGTCAGAAATCTTTGCAATAATAATTTTCTGGTATGGTATTGCTCATAAGTATCTGTTTATTTAATCTAATTTATATTGTTTGAATGTATTTCTATGATTAAAGGTATTATATGTCCGATGGATGGATGGATGGATAGCTTGAGGGCAGCACCACACAGTCCCCAATGTATGTCAATCTACCCAACACTGTTACTGTTGTAGGAATTATAGATAACTTTCAATTAATTGTGACAATGAAAGGTATAAATATAAATCCTGATTCAAATGTGTTCACAGCAATAAATCACTGCTGATTTCAATAAAATGTTGTAAAAAAAATTCATGAATTATCAGTGTTTTTTGGGGCTGGATCCAGACCTATGTTCATGAAACGCTCATGCATGTTCGTACTTAGTTTTGCTGTCTTACGCTCAGCAAACCCTACCCTACCCTTTTCTGAGGGCGTCTGTAAGCTCTTTGCTTAGTTACTACACTTAGCACACCCATACTGTACGATTTAAATGCCTCACCCAGCCCTCGGTGCGTATTTACGGATTTCATATGGCTGACACGCCCCCTCAATCATTGTCACGAGGCTGGTACGCTTTTTGTTAAAGGACCTCTTTGGAATACACTGTGGCTCAGTATCAACAACCCACATCCTAAGTAGAACTCCTAAAAAGACTATTATCACTGCCAAACCTTTATTGATATAGTTCCACGTGTCTGCTAATACTGGAATGCTTATTTACAGTTGGACTGCTATTGCGTATAACTGAACATTTAAACCCTATTTAGAAGGCTATTCTTCATCTGTATTGGTTTAACCATCGTACTGTGACTATTAGGATCTGATTATTTTAGTCCTGTTAGATTCTAGCAGCACATATTATTAGATAATTTATATATTTATTTCACTTCCAGCACTTTATACTTAATTTTTATAAATTAAGTATAACTTATACCATATTAAGTATATCTTATTAGCATTAGCTCCATCACTGCACTGTGATTTTATTTAATAACATTTGGATTCGCTTTATATTTATATTTTAGTCCATGTTAGGGTGTTTAAATTTTCATGATTGCACACATTGTTAGAATTTTTATATATCAATTGCACTTTTAGCACTTTTTATTTGTATGTTTATGATCACATTGTATTATCTACTGTTTATCTTATAAGAATATTAGGCATTACTATAGCTTTACTTATTTTTAGAGTTTTAGAATTCACCTACACATTTCAGCGCCCCGCACACCTATTTATATATGCTCACTTTGTATCTATAGAGGGATATTGGTGAACCCACAGTGGTGTTAGAGGCTGCTTTTAGTGATATAGATAACGCCCAAGTGTTCACACCCCCTTTATCACTTATGTGCAAACTTTATTTGGACAGTGGGCTGGCCTTCATATTTAAACCCTACAGCTGGATTAAGTTCAAACTTACATGCGGACAAGATAAGTTAGGGTTCCTGACATGCCAGTAACTCCACACATGAGTGGGGCAGTGTCCTTTACACTCAAGTACAGAACTTCCTAGCAGCCGAACTGTACCCTACTGTACATTCGCATAGCAATAGTAAGTCTTGATCGGCCCCTATATCATTTTGTTGTGCTGAGGCTCATAAATATATTTGAGTGATTTCCAGTGTCTGTAAATAAAACATGGCATATCTTACCTATTTACTTATGCATGTTTTATCATCACTATTAGTATAAACAGATAAAAAGCGTGAAACAAAAAAAGAAATATAAGAAATCTATTATAGTGATAGTTTTCTTACCCCAAATTTTTTTCATTAATGTAGGTAATCAGGTTTGGCTGAATAAGACAAACGTGGTCTGTACATAGCCACTGATTCTCTTGGCAGTAACTGCAACATAAATAGCATAATTACCAGTCTGAGGATATTTTTTTTTCAATTAACTGTGATGCTTGGCAAATGGAATAACAAACAATAAACAGTCAATATAAATACATATTTTTTCACAGAGGGAATAGTATGTCTTTAAGATAAGCCTTCAGATTTATGTATAAAGTATTATTTCATTAAAATGCATTTTTGTTACAATAAATTCCAAAATTCTATTAAGCCTGTAAATCGCACCACCTGAGATACAGTATATTCATTTCTAGTGATAATGGCAATGTACAGCCTGTACCACAATAATAATACATTGATATTAAACACTTACTGATGCTTTTATATGCAAGGAATAGATATTTGGTTACATTTACTAAATTGTGAAAATAAACATTTTAGCTGTTGTTCCGCAATGGATAAACAGAGGGTGGTGCATCCCCTCTGCCTGCCTAAACTCTGTAAGGTGGGGGGGGGGCAATTGAGTAATACAGTTTGAGCAGGGGAGCAGTAAGGGTGGAGATGGTGGAGCTTGTGCTCTGGGCGCTGGCAAACCAAAGGGATGCCGCAGAGCACAACCAAATGCAATCTCCAGATCCTTAATATACTAGTTTTACATGTGGGATAGCATGTGGGATCTGGAATGGCACACAATATAATGAACAAGTGGGGAGATCATGGGTCTGAGAATGACACATATTACAATATATGTGGGGTGTAATAGGGGTCTGGGAATGGTACGCTATATACTGTATAAAGTTTGGCATTCCCAAACCCTAATATAAACCACATATTACAGTATGTGTTATTCCCAGACCCGTAATATACCCAACATGTGCTTTACATAGTGTGCCATGTCCTCCATAGATACAGGAGACAGGGAGGGGGATGTGTAATGGAAGGGGGGTAGAGAGAGGGATGTGTAATGTAAAGGTGACAGAGAGGGAGATGTGTAACTGTAATGGGGACAGGGTGGACTATATATATGAAGGGGTACAAGGAGAGGGAGGTGTATTGGAGATGGGGCACAAGAAGGCAGTTATGTCATTAGGGGGGAAAGACTGATAGGCAAATGTTTAACAGATAAAAGGAAATACAGTATGTAATGGGGGAGGGGGATGTGTAATTGCGGCTATCTTTATATTCTCCACAGGTACAAAAAAAAAACAACAATCAATATTCATTTAAGTAGAAACAACACCTCCTTTTAGCCAGCAAATGTCAGGACACATGCTCACCCTGTTCCCTGGCTTACTACAGTACAGAAGGACGTGGAACACATGTAGAACAAGTAATATGCATTGTCTGCTGCATAATTGTACAATGAGTATTTGCAAGATAATTAGTCTAGGCTTACATTCTTTGAATAACGATTTTAACATGAATAGTGAGACAATGTCAGTCAAATTCGATATTACTACATAACATTATAATGTATAGGAGATTTTAAGGGTTACATGCAGATCAGTGGATCTAGCTTATGACAGTGTAAGTCACCTAAAGTCCATATGACAGGGGAGTTCACTCCCCACAGACTGTCTTACCTCCATGGTCCATTATTATTATTATTATTATTATTATTATTATTATTACTATTATTATTCATCTCTATCAATATAAGAGTTAGAAATAGAGTTATGATCACATATAACAGAAGAGGTTAAAAAATGGCAGATGGCTTATCCTGTATTTGCAAATGTAGGTAACTAACATTTTATTTTATTTTATAGATTGAATGGCAAGTTATCTACTATTTAATAAACAGTGTTTTGGGCATTTCTTTTTTTCTTTGTTTCTATGGAGATGAGACTTTTAAAAACACTTACAGGGGTGAAGCAGTCACCACTGAGAAATGCTGTTTCCGAAATAGAGACAGCCGAAAGCTCATTTTGAAAATAGCACTAATTAAATAATCTTATTAATAAATGGGTACATATGCTGATTGGCATACTTGGCCATTCATTCATTAGGAAACCGGTGCTGCAGACCCCTTGAACAGCCGCAAACCCACCGGACAGGTTAATATTACAGGGGAGTCTATGGGGAGTCTTAGGCTTAGAATGCAAGGAAGGGAGTCTTAAACATAAAGCTGTGGGGAGGGGAGTCTTAGGGTTATGCTGCAGGAAAAGGAGACTTAGGGTTAGTCTGCAGAGAAGGAAGTTTTAGGGTCAGGCTGTGGGGAAGGGAGGGTTAGGTTTAGGGTAATAGAAGTGGAGGGTTAGGGTAAGGATTAGGGTAATGGTTGGGTGTTACATTAAAACTCACCATTCGTAGTTCCACCTTCTTACTTCAGTGGATCGATTGTTTCTCCTCAGCAAGCTGGCTGGGAGAAAATGGTCCTTTCAAAAAAGGGCTGTTCTCTGCGGCGACCCACACCCCTTACAGAGTTATCATCTCATAAGTGCTGTCTAACGTTAAAACTACTGAAATGTAATCTAAATAGTCAATCCCTCTCCGTTCCCTGTTGGTGTTCCCCAGGGCTCTATCCTTGGTCCGCTCCTTTTCTCCCTCTATACCTCCTTGCTGGGTAACCTCATCAGAACCTATGGTTTCAACTACCACCTCTATGCTAATGACACACAAATTTACCATTCCTGTCCTGACCTCCACTTCTCTCTTCCGTTTAAGATTTTCGAGTGCCTTGTGTGCCCTTTCCATATGGATGGCCAATTGCTTCCTCAAGCTGAATATGGACAAAACGGAAATCATTGTGTCCCCCCTCCACCACAATAACTATTGGTGATACTTCTGTCTCCTCCTTCCCTCAAGTTTTCTGCCTAGGTGTCATCCATGATTCCTCACTTTCCTTTATACCTCACTTCTGTGCCCTCTCTCATTCTTGCCATTTCCAATTAACAAAATATTGCATGCATCCGTCCCTTCCTCCCCACTGAAGCTACCAAAACCCTCTTCCACTCTCTAGTCATATCACGTCTACTGTAACCTCGTCCTCCCACTCACCTGTCTTGCCCCCTTCAATCTATACTCAATGCTGCTTGCAGGCTCATCTTCCTCTTATGCCACTCTACCTCAACTTTTCCTTTATATAAAACCCTCCTCTGGCTTCCTGTCCACTTCAGACCTATGTTTAAACTCCTTACCCTCACCTTTAAGGCCATCTCCTCATCCACTGCTCCCTACCTCTCTTCCCTCATCTCCATGCACACCCCTTCCCGCCCTCTCTGTTCTGCTATCCACCACCGTCTGATCTCCCTACTGATCATCACATCTCATGCCTATGTCCAGGACTTCTCCCACGCTGCACCTATGCACTAGAATGACCTCCCTTCTTCAGTCAGATTCTCCCCCACATTGCAGGTCTTCAAGTGCTCACTCAAAACGCACCTGTTCAGGCTAGCCTACCCCTCCTACATTTAAAATCCTCACTACATCCTACATCTATCCCTTCTTTTCCTTCCTTCCCTCTCTCCTCTGCTCACACCAGCAGTTCATTTCCTTCCCCCTCCTGTCTTCTGTAAGTTTATCCCTCCCACTTAGTGTGTTAGTTCACGTGAGCAGGGCCCTCCATCCTAGTGTTGTTCCCTCCTCCACTACTCCCCCCCTCACTTTGTAGCCCTTTTACCCGTCCCCACCTGGTGGCTCCCTGTCAACCCCTCACTACGCTCTATCCCCTCCTCCCTGATCGGTCAAGCTTGACACCCCGCATTTTGCCTTGTCTTTTCTTGCTTTAGATTATTGTATTTTGTGAAATTTTTATATTTATATTGTAATTTATTATATATTATGTTGTTAATCCCTGCCCTGTATGTCTGTACTGTATTTTGTTGTTGTATTTTGTACAGTGCTGCGGACATCTTGTGGCGCTTTATAAATAAACGATAATAATAATAATAATTGGCCGTATGCAGAGCTCTAGGTGCATTCCATATGCGCCCAGAGTTTTCCGATATTTGTTACTAATCATGCGCAGTAATTTTGTAACGCCATCTATGTTTCTTTTTGCAATGTAGATTACGTATACGCTGTCTTTAAATGGGTTTCACAATTCTCGTAATAAATGTGGAGTAAAAAAGGAGTCTGCAGATGGTGCACTATTTAATGTACATGTGAAGTGTTTTATTGGACTGAGAATGGCAAGCACTAGGGATCGGATCCAGACATGCGTCCAGCACCCCATTTAAGCACACAAAGTAAGTAAGTGGGGTGTTTTGAGGGGAAGGCACATATGTCCTCCAGATGTTACTTGTATTTAGTTATTTAGGTAATAGGAGGCATGCCATTGCAGCAGAGAATGGTGTGGGGGAAGGGATGTAGATTCCCTGATGTAGATTAGCCAGGGAAAAAGGGCTGCTTATTCCCTGCTACTTATAAGGGAAAATATACACCGTTAGTTAACATTGCCTATAGTGCTTGTAAGTCCCATTAGGCAACTAAAAACTGAAGAAGTAAGTGCAGATACATGCCTATGGATCACACACTTAGGTGTGAATCTGGTCCTATATATGTAAACCTTTGAGCAATGCCCTGGCAATGTAAAATGTTAGAAAAGCAAAAAAGAACATTTTTCCTGTGGTGTCAGCACTGAAATACACAGTTATGTCTACTCAATAGTCAATAATGATTCTGACAATATAGAGATTGCACATGGAATAGGGAACAATAAATAACCAGTTGTGCTGAGATTAGGTAGAGTTGAAATAAGAGATTAAAATGTTACCAACATGGAAAACATTGTAAGTAACTTATACTAACTGCTAAACTGCTGCTGAAATTCTGGAGCTTTATTTTTGTAGACATAAACATAAACTAAAGACACTGAAGGGTCAAGGGAACCGAGGCTTTGATTAAAGAATGTAAACAATTAGGGCTTACAGAGACAGAATCTCAAATTCATTTTATGAGGCAAATATGGCTACAGAGCTTAATCTAACCTTTTATTGATCCTAAGAATTGTTTTATTATTTTTTAACTTATCCACAAAGTTCCTCTGTCAATGACTTACTGTATTTTGGACAATAAAGAGTAATAAAAAGGGCATGACATTGAACACATTGATTTTTATGGCATACTTTACACATTTACGTTGGTAATGATGGTAATATTTTCCACAGAGCACATAGCATTTTTTTGTTCTTTTTTTTGCATTGTGTGTACACAAGAGAGATGACCATGTATATTTATTGTATTTGTGTGAGCAGGGGAAAGATAGTTTGGAGAATTCTGTGCTATTTATTTCTCTTTTAGTAGTCTATTTATAAAGCACTAATAATTGATTAAGCTTTAGTTTAGTTTTATATACAGAACTAGGACATTGCAAATTGAGGGGGTCGGGCAATGCAGATCCTGCATACTGCAGTGGCACACCCAGGAAGGGGGAAATAAAAATTGAAAAAAAATGTAAAAAATGGGCAAAAAAAAGCTGCAAAAGGGACGTGGCTTGGTGGCCATGTGAGGCAGACTGACAAGGAGGAAGATGGTCCTTGCCTGTGCTGCAATAGAAAAGCAGGTGAATGGGTCACAACAATTTCAGCTGTGCTTATGCATTGTGTAATGTCCTCTACTAATGCATTGTATACTAATATTGCTATTAGATCTGTTCCTTCAATATAAAACTACTATTTTAATGTGTAAAAGAAGTAAATGATAAATATTACCTAAAAAATATCAAAAACAGGACTTGTTACAGCCAATAACCAATGCAATTCCTTAATGTACTGTATACCTCCCAAGTGTCTTGATCCCAGTGGGACAGTCCCGCTTTCAGGAGACTGTCCCACTGTCCCGCCCGCCTCACATCTTGTCCTGAGAGATTTTTTTTTTGGTTTATTAAAGCCCGTGCTGCTGTATATGCGACAGGGCTTTTCACAAAACAGAATAGGTAATAGGATCAAATAGGACCAAATCTGTTTCTGTAAACGGCAATGACCTAATCTATATGGTCACTGCCATTCAAGAAAAGATTTGGTCCTACAGGGTTTCCGCATCATTTGACCACCAGTCACAGAGAGACAGCGAGGCAGTGCTGTGGAGGAAGAGAGAAGACATCAAAGGTAAATAAGAGAAAATAAATAATAAAAGGGGCAGATATGGATGACTGGACATAAGGGGCAGATATGGATGGCTGGATATAATTATATAATTCTAAGGGGCAGATATGGATGGCTGGACATAATTATAAGTGGCAGATATGGAGGCTGGACCAATAATAAAGGGGCAGACATATAATAGGGGCAGACATGGAGGCTGGACAAATAATGAAAGGTGCAGACATATGGAAGCTGGATATATAATAAAGTGGCAGACATATGGAGGCTGGACATATAATAAAATGGCAGGCATATGGAGGCTGGACATATAATAAAGGGGCAGACATATGGAGGCTGGACATATAGTAAAGGGGCAGGCATATTGAGGCTGGACATATAGTAAAGGGGCAGGCATATGGAGGCTGGACAAATAATGAAAGGGGTTAGGCATATGGTTGCTGGACATATGGATACCTGGAAAAATAATAAACAGCAGACTTATGGATGGCTGAATTAATAAAAAGTTCTATGAACAAGAGGGATATTCCCGCACCAAAATCTCTTTAGAGACAAAGGATAATGAAAATAGGGTGTACACACGTCTGTGTACCCCTACACCAGCAGAACCTGTTGAATTTGATTCAGTAGCACTGCAGATACAGATAAAATCCCAGAGTCTGTTGAGAGTTTTGTTTTATTCATACTGGCCAGTGGACCTCAACAGACTCTGGGATTTTATCTGTATCTGCAGTGCTACTGAATCAAATTCAACAGGTTCTGCTGGTGTAGGGGTACACAGACGTGTGTACACCCTATTTTCATTATCCTTTGTCTCTAAAGAGATTTTGGTGCGGGAATATCCCTCTTGTTCATAGAACTTTTTATTAATTCAGCCATCCATAAGTCTGCTGTTTATTATTTTTCCAGGTATCCATATGTCCAGCAACCATATGCCTAACCCCTTTCATTATTTGTCCAGCCTCCATATGCCTGCCCCTTTACTATATGTCCAGCCTCAATATGCCTGCCCCTTTACTATATGTCCAGCCTCCATATGTCTGCCCCTTTATTATATGTCCAGCCTCCATATGCCTGCCATTTTATTATATGTCCAGCCTCCATATGCCTGCCATTTTATTATATGTCCAGCCTCCATATGCCTGCCATTTTATTATATGTCCAGCCTCCATATGCCTGCCATTTTATTATATGTCCAGCCTCCATATGCCTGCCATTTTATTATATGTCCAGCCTCCATATGCCTGCCATTTTATTATATGTCCAGCCTCCATATGCCTGCCATTTTATTATATGTCCAGCCTCCATATGCCTGCCATTTTATTATATGTCCAGCCTCCATATGCCTGCCATTTTATTATATGTCCAGCCTCCATATGCCTGCCATTTTATTATATGTCCAGCCTCCATATGCCTGCCATTTTATTATATGTCCAGCCTCCATATGCCTGCCATTTTATTATATGTCCAGCCTCCATATGCCTGCCATTTTATTATATGTCCAGCCTCCATATGCCTGCCATTTTATTATATGTCCAGCCTCCATATGCCTGCCATTTTATTATATGTCCAGCCTCCATATGCCTGCCATTTTATTATATGTCCAGCCTCCATATGTCTGCCACTTTATTATATATCCAGCTTCCATATGTCTGCCCCTTTATTATATGTCCAGCCTCCATATGTCTGCCCCTTTATTATATGTCCAGCCTCCATATG
>WWET01000202.1:658090-676927 GCA_011038615.1 Limnodynastes dumerilii | reverse complement strand
GTATATAGCAAAACAGTAGTTTTGCTTTATCCATCATATCAGATTTTATTAACCTTTTAGCAACTTAATGTTTCCTAAATAAAGGTTAATAAAACTTGAAATGTTGGATAAAGCAGGACTACTGTGTCCTTATGTAGTAATCTTTGAGAGCCAGCCTATGGATGCATATATTTGGATATTTGGACATAGTAAATAAATAACTCTGACCGAGCACCGGAGTATGCTGCCAAGCATATTCACCAGCAGTAGAGTGCCAGCATCTTTGAATGAATGCATACACTGGCGTAGCTAAGGGGGGGGGGTTTGGGGGTTCAAACCACCGCATCGAAAATGAAATTTACACTAGATAGAATGGGGTTTCCATCGAAAATAAAATTTGCACTAGATAGAATGGGATTTCCATAGTAGGTACCCAAAAGATCGGTTGGCACAAGGAAAGGTGTCACTGAAACAGGCCAGACGGCAAGCGGCGTGGGTGACGCAGCAAGTAAACAACGCACTACGCACACATAGCAAATTTATAGTTTACGCTTGGGATGGCGCGTTGTTAGAGACATACAGGACCGGATCCAGACCTCCGCGTGCTTTCCGTACGCGCGGGGGTCTGAAATTACGCGAGACAGAGGAGAGAGCACACCCCTGTAACTCCCCTCTGTCGTGTGGGCTTTATGGCAGCTTACGCTGCCATAAGCCTGCCTAAAATGCGACGGGCGGATCAGCGGTCCGTACGACCGCTGATCCGCTACAGTGTGAGAGCCCCCTCCCACACTGTACACTTTACATGCTTCCCCCCGCCCGCTAGAAAGGGAAGCATAGCCCATTTGCACGGACGGAACAAAGTTTGTTTAAACGCTAGGATTACTATAGTAATCCTAGCATAACATCTGGAGGGCGCATGCCTCAGATCGCAGCATATAGGTTGAACAATGGCCTTGAATGTGCAGTGACAAATTTTCGGGTCTCAAGCGAATGCGGTATGAGGTGCGACGCGAGAGGAACCACGCGTAAACATAGCGTTCTACAATGTACCTACGCGGACGACCGCCATTTTTGTTCAACTTATGTGCCGTGGATTGTACCTTCTTTGCGTTATTATTCTAAGATTGCTAGTATTAATTCAAAGCTAAAGCAGTGTGGTGCATAATGCATAAAGTGTAGGTACCAGTGACTGATGTACATGAAAAAATGAATCAGTGATTTTTTTAAGCCTGTGGTGGCCGCTAAAAGGAAAACTGAAACTGGTAAGTGATTTCAATTAGGTACCTACCTAGGTAGGTAGGTATTTCGTTTTATTAAAATGTACCCACCTACTTAAGGTGGGATTTTAATTTATTTTTCATCCATAGGCACAGAAAAAGCAAGTAGGGCAAGTGCAGCAGATGCAGCATCAGCACCGTCCAGCACTTTGTCAAAGCCTTCCTCCACCTCAGGTACAGGTATGGCTACCTTTTATGTACATTATACACCTTTGCAATACAAGCATTTTTATTTGGGCTCTTTTTTTAGTTGGTTTTAGTATCAGTACATGGGCACTTTTGTTTTAATATTTACAGTTTCATAAATATTTAGTTAGGAGAATTTGATGTAGTATTTCTTTTTCAGATTCTTGTACAATGTTTGAAGCTGACATCACGAATACAACTGATCCAACGTCTTCCCCTTCCCTGAATTTCCTATCAGGTTGGTATCTAATTAATTGTTACCTATTTTTATTATTACTGTGCCAATTCTAAAATGGTACCTGGCTGTAACTATTTTCAAAACAAAAATATTGTACATTACCTACCTGCCTAAAAAAATAACAATTTCCTTTTTAACTTATAATTTTAGATTACAATGCGACGATTGACGACGACACGAATACAACTTATCCAGGTCCTTCCTCTTTACAGCATTTTCCCTCAGGTTCATATCTAATTAATTCTATTGTGTTGATGTGTATGTGTTGTATTTTATTTTACATGACATTGCATTATTTTAGGTTCTACGCCACTTTATAAATATGATATTGGGAACTACTTAGGAAACGTTGAACCTTCAGAACCTGAAAAGTTATATGCTTTAAAAAATCATTGGAAGCCCTTACCAACTTACAAGTTCTCTGTCAGTAAGAAGAGGAATCTATGTTTCCAATGGAAATGGATGAATAACTTTCCCTGGCTGGTATACTCTGAAAAAGAGCAAGGAGCCCTTTGTAAAGTAAGTGTATTATTTGGAACTACTCATGGGGGGGCGGGGCGATCAGGCGTTAAGATCTCTTGTCACGAGTGCATTTTCTAACTGGAAGAAAGCTTTAAACACCTTTAAATCTCATGAAACGACGCAGTACCATAGGTTTGCCAACGAAAAAGCCACAAGCTTTCTTTCCATTACAGAAGGTCGCAGCTTTAATGTTTGTGAATCACTTACTATTGAGAACAAGAAAAAAGCCCATGAAAACAGAGAAAAGCTTAAATTAATAGTTACAACAGTCATTTTTTGTGGACGCCAAAATATTCCCCTGCGTGGTCACTTTGAAAAGGGCAAGATAGGTCTTGAAGATCCTGAAGAAAATGATGGCAATTTCAGAGCATTGCTGCGTTTCAGAGCCAACGCTGGTGATGCAGCCTTAAAAACCCATTTAGCAGGGCACATACATGGTTCCCAGGCTATATTTACTTCCCCCGAGATCCAGAATGAAATAATCGCCTCATGTGGATCCATAATCCAGAGGCGAATCATTGATAAAATGAAAGGATTATATTTTTCCGTGATAGCTGATGAAACACAGGACATTGCAAGGCACGAACAGTTAGCCCTGTGTGTTAGGTTTGTGGTTTGTTACTCCTGGAAGGCAACCATTTGCGAGCATTTTCTGGAGTTTGTTCATGTCAGAGAAGTGACTGCTGAAGCTCTTGCCACCACAATAATTCAGCACTTAGATGCGTTAGTCTCGACCTGAATAACATGGTTGGGCAAGGCTTTGATCGGGCCGCTGTAATGAGTGGGCGCCTTAAAGGTGTTCGATCGAGAATAAGCGAACTATACCCCAAAGCCCAATTCGTACATTGTGCTTCACACTTGTTAAATCTAGTGTTCATTCATGTGAAATACCACAAATTCGAAATTGTATAGGAACCGTGAAAAGCCTAATAAATTTTTTTCATTAATCTCCACTTAGGGATGGCATTCTCTCGGATATATTTGAAGAAACCGGGTGTCCACATAGTAATCTTATTTCTTTATATGAAACTCGTTTTGTCGAGAAGCAAGCAGCTGTGTCGAGATTTGTAGAAAAGTACCCAGCCATCATAAATACATTAGAATCCCTGCACCGACTAAACTGAGATTTTTCACCCCAAGCGTGCCAGTTATTGAAGGCCATTGAAGATGGCAAATTTATCGTCTCTCTCCTCATCCTTCATGAAGTGTTCTTACTGACAAAAAATTTGTCAGTTGCACTCCAAAAAGTGGATTTTGATTTATGTGAAGGTCTGCAATACGAGACATCAGCAAAGAGCAATATTAAAGAAATGAGGAGCGAAACAAAGTTTGCCGAAATTTTCAGCAAGGCGGAAAAGGAGGCTGGTGGTGCTATATGCCCACCAAGGGTAGTATCGCAGCAGGCGCATAGATCAAATGTTCCCGCTCCTACCCCCGAAATTTATTTACGACGGTCAGTGTTTTACCCTTTTCTAGACCATGTGGTGGAGGAGCTGGAGAGTCGCTTCTCTCCTCACTTCAAACTTGTAGGAGATTTACAGCTTCTTCTACCTAAATATTTAAAAAGTAACGATGGTGATGAAGTTAACAGTAAGCTATTTTCTAGTGCTCAAAAGTTTTTGAACCACAACAATAATGAAGAGTTTAAGGCCGGGCTCTCGATGTGGTGGAAACACTGGTTGCGTCCGACAGCCTCTATAGAACATGTTGCAAGCTCTGCGGTAGAGGCAATTGACAACTGCAGCGAGATATTTTATCCTTCCATCTGCAGGTTATTGATTGTACTAGCCACCCTTCCAGTTACAACATGCACAGCTGAGAGGTCTTTCTCAACCCTAACAAGATTAAAAACCTACCTCCGAAATACCATGGGTGAGTCGCGTCTTACAGGACTCGCTCTGAGGAACATCCACCGGGACATAACAATTCCTCCAGAGGAGATTATTAGCCAAATTGCGGTAAAGAGAAAAAGACTGAATTTGATTTTGTAATTATTATTTTGTGTTAGGAAATAAAAATTGTAAGTATTGTAATTTTAGAATGTTTTGTAATGGTTTCGTGTCTTGTTGAAAACTTAAGTAAAGGTAATATTGTAGTAGCTATAGGTTTAGGTATCACAGTATAGGTATACCTAGTAGTACCTAGTAGTAATACATTTTTGTAAAAAAAACTGATAAAATGGAAAAGAGAAAATAGCAGCAAACGTTGGTAATTAGGTATTTTTTAAAAACGAAACAATTGTGAATACTCGTAATTGTCTTGTAATTGTTGTTGTTTTAGTTTAGTTTTACTTTGTCCAAGATAGTGGTCTATAGGAGCCTCTGAACCTTCCAAAAAACAATATGTACATACTTACCTACCTACATAAATAATGCAATTGAATTAGTAATACATGAATTTGAACACTCGTAATATACATAACTACTATACTTGCCTAATACTGTCTATAACTAATTTCGCATGTTATTATTATACTTACCTATCTTCCTATTTTTTGCCACCCCAAACCCCCCTCCCCCATGAAAAAGCTATAGCTACGCCAGTGAATGCATATATATAATCAGATTTTTCAATATAACTTTAATGTGATGTATGCATTTTCTGAAGGTGTAAAAGTTCATTATCTGAATATGTGAATAGATAATAGTGCAATTTCTGTAATACTTTGCTCTATTTGACCTATTTCTCAATTTTTCTACTGCAATACCTTTTAGGAAACTTAAGTTGGCATGTATTTTCAGTTCTGTGAATCAAATCTAGAATATATATTTGAAATTGAGTATGATACCAATGAATACCCACAAGGTGTGGCAATTCATTCTCACACATCTCTATACTTACCTTTTTTTAACAATCCTGATTTCCAAGATGGGAGAGCGACATACCCCTTTATGACATGGAGAAACTGTGGCATTACCTCCCTTAAGTATCTGACTTACTCACATATTAAAAAATCTCTCACTTTCTCACAAGCCCCTTTTGCCTTCTACCAAGCAGAGCACTATGGAGACGTGATCATTAGAAACCTCTCAGAGGTGGATTGGCATAACCCCTTTGATGTATTGTTGTTACAGGGACCTCCTCCACATACAGCCATTACTACCCACTATCAATTCTTATGTGATGAATTAGATTAGAGCAGTGTTGGCTAACCAGGTGTTGTGAAACTAGAAGTCCCAGCATGCCTTAACTGCAAAAGCATAGTGGATACCTAACAAAGCATGATGGGAATAGTAGTTTCACAACACCTGGAGTGTCACAGGTTAACCAACACTGGATTAGAGCAATCTCACTACTGGTTTACCACAATGGCTATCACAATTACCCTGCCCTTTCATAGACACTCTCCTTAAAACTTTAAATCACTATTTTAAATTATTCCCAGCGAGTCATTATGTTGAATTATTCCTTAATATTTATTTTTGCACGTATCAACCCCTCAACATTATTTGCTAATTGGCTCTACAATATCCCTATTCTAAATGTGGGTTGGGACATGCTGCCATTTATACAGTATGTGTGCTTGATGGGAGATATATTTATTCCTTTATGTATGATTCTCATTTATGCACCGGCCCATTTTCTGTAGGGCCAGGGCGTAAGGTTTAAGGTAGGGTGCTTGGTCTGGAAATCTTGTATATGCAAGGAGAATTGTCTCCCTTCTTATGTATGGAAGTTAGGTTTGCACTGCGATCTGCTATTAGAACTGCATACAAAGTCCTGGATTTGGTCCTTCATCAACATCAGTATATTATATTTTCTGTGACTCTGTGTTTGCACCCACACTAAAGGTTGCCTGCTTGCCCCTTGCATTTTAAAAGTATGGTATCAAGATTATCAGTTAGAAAGCTGGTTCCGATGTCCATTCTCCAGAAGGCTGTAGCTGGAAACCTGAGAGTGGCTTCTAATTCCACAGTAAGAAATTAAATCCTATACTAATTAAGGATTTTTGGCAAATAATTGATTTGTTTCCTAAATAGACCTATGTCCCTTTTGAGTAAGAAAGGATAAATAATAAATACAGACTAAAGAATTATCATAAAAATTATTATTTGTTTTATTTAGCAACACTTATTACACAGCACTGTACAGGGACTATTTGTCAATCAGATAGTGTGCTACTTGAGAATACAATATGAATCCTACCACATAAACATATTAAAATAAGTTTTTGTCAGTGGCCATGCATCAGTTAGTGGGTAACTTATAGGAATGCCCCTTTTATAGTATCTATGACTTCATAGATAGTATAAAAGGGGGACCTCTAGTAACCGAATGGTCATTAGCCCCAGAACCCCAGAAGAGGAAGGAGGAGGACGCAGCTGCAGCAGCTTCAAGACCCAGTAGATGAGACTTAAGAGCTTCAATCAAGTGGACCGGATCAACTATCAAGATATCCCGATCTACAAGCAAGTGGACCGGAACATTTATCAAGATATCCCGATCTACAAGCAAGTGGACCAGAACATCTATCAAGATATCCTGATCTATAATCAAGTGGACCAGTACATTTATCAAGATATCCCAATCTACAAGCAAGTGGACCGGAACATCTAGCAAGATATTCCGATCTACAAACAAGTCATCCCAAGATAGATGACTGCAGAACGGTGAGTTAATACTGCCTTTTAATATTTATTACACTTAAAACACACATTACACATAGGGGTTTATTACAGAGTGGCCACCTGTAGTTTAACTCATTCAAAGGGAGACACATTATTTAAGTTTAATGTATGATTGTGTATGTAATGTTTTTTAATGAATAGAATGTTTTGGGTTTGTTTTTTTACCATACATTTTATTTTACACATATGTAACATGCTTTTAACCCTTGTCATGCTGATGCTTATAGTACTATAAGGCACAGCATGGCCTTAAAAACATGGCTATGCTGTGCCTTATAGTACTATTTGCGTCTGCATTATATGGGTTACAAGGATCAACTGGGATTTTTCCATGGGCAATCGCCGTGCTTTTAAACATAAAAGCACAGCGATTTCTCCATGGAAAAATCGATGAACATCAGCAGCGATTATAAATCGCCTGCAAAATTTTTTGCAACTAATTGCGTCAATACTGCTACGATAGCAGGCGATTCATAATCGCTGCCAAAAAGCGATTTTAGTAAATGAGGCCCTTAGAAACTTTCTGAAAACAACACACCCTGCAGGAGGCTGACAGCAGAAGGAGATTTGGTAAAAAAGTATGAAAGTCATAGAGATTCCCAACCATTCCAGCAAAAGACTGAATGAGATGATCAATGATAGACTGACTAAAATACAGGAGTGGAACAAAAGTTAATTAATTAGATTCTATTAAAGATGTTTGTTAGCCTCTCTCAGACTGAAATTAAGAGAGGTGAGTTACTCCTGGGCAAAACCATGTTGAGTTCAGGGGGAGTCGAGTTAATTGTATTCTTTGTATGTAGGGATATATCTTTGAATTGCTTGCTATACACAGATAGTTACCGGCTTTACTTTTACACTGTTATTTAGACTTGGGATAGGAAACATCACCTCTCAACTCTAATACTGTTTGCAGCAGATGAAATATGACTCCCCTGTAAACAACATGGTACTGGTTATGTTTTTTTACTAATGGCTTTTTCTTTTTCTGTTTTATCAGTATTTATCTACCAGTTGTGCCTCTTAAACTAAATATTGCCTTATCACAAACACTTACTAGACTTGCAGGTTTTTTTTTATTAAATGACAAATTATAAAACAGCAGCACTAACTATTATAGGTCAATACTTATTGAATTGGGATGTAAGGATGATAAACTTATTATTGACATGCATTTCTGGACGCAGTTAATAGCCTCTACCTTTTCCAGTTGTCAGCTATTATTATAAGAAGCATTAAAATAAAGAAATATAAATGACCGACTGACTTGTGTAGGTTTTTCCTCTGCATATGTTGGGTTATATGAAGCTTATTATGCCAGCAACTAAAGATATAATAAAATAAAAATGTGTCATTTATAATAAGTTGTGCAGTATTCTTGCATTGCTTTGCTATGGGTTTTTGAATTAAAAAAAAATGTAAGACTGAGATTATACACCCAATAGTGTAATGCAGTGGTTTCCAAACTTGTTCTCAAGGCTCCCCAACAGTACATGTTTTCCAGATCTCCTTGCTGGAGCACAGGTGTGTTCATTATTGACTGTTTAAAAGATCAACAGGTGGGGACTGGTTTGGAAACCTAATATAACTTAGTGTAATAATAATATAACTGTACCTGTACGGCGGGGTTTAGACATGTGGAAGTAGAATTCAGGCTCCTTTTACGGAATCCTTGCGCACAGAACTTTAAAGGACTTCCGACACTTAGCATCTGGCGCGCTCATGACTTGTGTAAGTCCCTTCCGAATGCAAATATAAATATAAATCAGGCCTAATATTACTATTCTACTAATTACCGTATTTTTCGGACCAAAAAAGTGGGGGAAAAAGTGTGTGCGTCTTATGGTCTGAATACTTACCTTGATGTAAAAGCGAGTCCGCCGGGACCCGCTCCGCGGGGGGATGCGGTGCATCCAGGCACTCATCCCCCCGCTCCCTGACAGTCCCTGAAAGCAATGTAAGGTGCTCTCATCACTCTTCACAGCGGCGTCCATTACCGTTGTTTCTGCTCTGCCTGTCCTGTGTGACAGGCAGAGAAGTGCAGCAGCTCCTCCCCCTGACGCTGGAGTGACCTGGGGTCACATCAGCGTCAGAGAAGCCCGCAAAGGAGAAGCAGGAGATGGCAGAACGGGGACTACAGCGTAAGTAAGCATTTTTTAAGTATTTTGTACTGTAGCTGGGTGCTGGACATGATGGGGGCTGATGGGTGCTGGACATGATGGGTGATGCTGGGTGCAGGACATGATGGGTGATGCTGGGTGCTGGACATGATGCGACAGTCAGCAGCGTAATGAACGCTGCTGTGAAAGCAATGTAAGGTGCTCTCATCACTCTGATGAGAGCGCCTTACACCGCTTCACAGCGGCGTTCATTACCGTTGTTTCTGCTCTGCCTGTCCTGTGTGACAGGCAGAGCAGTGCAGCAGCTCCTCCCCCTGACGCTGGAGTGACCTGGGGTCACATCAGCGTCAGAGAAGCCCGCAGAGGAGAAGCAGGAGACGGCAGAACGGGGACTACAGCGCAAGTAAGCATTTTTTAAGTATTTTGTACTGTAGCTGGGTGCTGGACATGATGGGGGCTGATGGGTGCTGGACATGATGGGTGATGCTGGGTGCAGACCATGATGGGTGATGCTGGGTGCAGGACATGATGGGTGATGTTGGGTGCTGGAAATGATGGGGGCTGATAGGTGCTGGACATGATGGGTGTTGCTGGGTGCTGGACATGATGGGGGATGGTAGGTGCTGGACATGATGGGGGCTGATGGGTGCAGGACATGATGGGGACTGATGGGTGCAGGACATGATGGGGGCTAATGGGTGCAGGACATGATGGGGGCTGATGGGTGCTGGACATGATGGGAGCTGATGGGTGCAGGACATGATGGGGGATGCTGGGTGTAGGACATGATAGGTGCTGGACATTATTTGGTTCAAAATATTTTTTTTCCTGTTTTCCTCCTCTAAAAACTAGGTGCGTCTTATGGTCAGGTGCGTCTTATGGCCTGAAAAATACGGTACTTATTTATGCTCTTTTTTGCCTATATCGCCTTACTAATACTCATAATCTGAGAGATGTTCACTGACATAATAGGCATTGAAGTATGAGTGAAGTCCTGGTGCATGTGTAATGCCTTACTTTTGGGATTTTTTGAATATTTGTAAACCCCGGCAGGAAATACATTATGCTTGCGCAACGTGTCCTTGTCAGGGCTTAGAAAACTTCACGTTGGCCTGGTCATGTATGTTTGCACTCTGCTTTTCTTTTCTTTTAATACAGTAATATCAATGGTGTTTTTTGTTCAAATACTTAAGAATACTTAGGGTCCTAGTAGCACTATAAGAGTTATGATCACCATTATACTTAACCTCTTTTTTTTTTTCCTTTTGATGGTTTTGTTCTATCTTATGTCATACATTAGCCACTATGTTTTGCCTTCACTAATCACCTATATTTCTCCCCTATATCCTCCTTTTTGTAGAACAACCTATATTCTGCCTCTCATGATGTGACCTTGCACAGGTACCAAAGTCAGGCTTCAGGAGACAGAACTGTCTTTGGAATTAGTCCATGGTGATTACTCACGATTACTACTTTTTAATAGTTCAAGGGAAGCCCAGTAAGTTTCATAACTTCCTGATATTGATCAAAAGCATGTTGAACCCTAATGATACATACCTTTTGCCTATTTTATAGAAGTAGCGCCCATCAACAAGGGTATTCACAGAGAAGAGAGTGTGCTTGCAGACACAAGGGGCCTGATCCAGAGCTACGAAATTGCTGTCCGACGTGCACATGTTCCAAACACTATGATCAGAAAAAATGCTTTGGCATGTTGTGCATGCACATGTTCCAAACACTATGATCAGAAAAAATGCTTTGGCATGTTGTGCATGCACATGTTCCAAACACTATGATCAGAAAAAATGCTTTGGCATGTTGTGCATGCACATGTTCCAAACACTATGATCAGAAAAAATGCTTTGGCATGTTGTGCATGCACATGTTCCAAACACTATGATCAGAAAAAATGCTTTGGCATGTTGTGCATGCACATGTTCCAAACACTGCGATCAGAAGAAATGCTTTGGCATGTTGTGCATGCACATGTTCCAAACACTGCGATCAGAAGAAATGCTTTGGCATGTTGTGCATGCACATGTTCCAAACACTGCGATCAGAACACTGGGTTCAGTGGCTTGTATTTACGGCGCTTGGAGCTTGTGCATGCGCAATCCGCAAAGTGAGTATATTCCGGTGAATGGTTGTAAACGGGAGGGGTTTAACATTTTAATGTACAGTAAGGACAGGGATTTGGGCAGTTGTGAAATCTTCACTACTGATTTGTCCACATTTTAAGTTGCTGGGGTATTTTCTTACATTTTAAGTTGGACTGATCAGAAGTTTTAAGATGGGATCAGAACTCTGTATGAGCAATGGCAGTGGTTGCATGGATGCATGGATACATCGGAGATCCGCTAATAGGTCCTGCTGGTGCTATGTTTGAACCTCTGACCACAGTATGATCATATCTCTGGATCTGGTCCAGTGTAATGAGGTATTATACTATGGTTCTTGGGGGTCACAAGTTGTCACTTTGTCAGGTTCTTTTACTGAGAGAACTGGGTGCAGGCTTGCCAATTAAATCATTATTTTAGAGGGGAACCCAAATACAGATAAACGGGTCAAAAGGATATTGTCAGAAGGAAGTTCTGCCTCAAAAATCTGTCATACACCAATCCCAAAGACAAGATATTTCTTATCCAATCTGGGGTTTGGCACATTCTTTGCAATGTGTGATATTCTCCTCCAGTACTAATTGTTTTACCATGTGAAAGGCAAATAGAGTAGATGGCCTTGTTTCTGTCTAATTTTAAGAGATTTTCAGGTGTCCACTCCCATTCTGGTCACACTCCCTTCTCATTCCACTTGGCATATTTAAACCTGACTCAGTTCATCTTCTTTTGTCAGAGTAAAGGTACAAACCTGTCTCCAATGTATCTGAATTGTTTAATAGTTTATGGTAATCCTAGTATCGACTCAACTAATTGCTTTCTGCTACTGAACCATGGCTGTGTACTATTTTTTCTCATCCATGCTAGTAATCAGCTATAGGGGCTTCATTCACACAGCCAAGTCCATAGGCATAGGATAGGCAGGCAAATGAAGGGCTGGGGGTAGTAAACGCAGATCAGTGCAGAGAAGTTAAGGTAGGTTATGGACAGGGGCGGCCCTAGCTTTTGCGGGGCCCTAGGCGACCCCCCGCCCCCTTCCCCAGCAAAAACTTTACTTTTTTTTTGCAAGCAGTAAAGGCCCCGTGCGGTGCCGCAGCAGCCAGTACAGTACTGCCAGGTTCATCATCCCAGCGACACTGTACTGGCTGCTGCGGCCCCACGTGGGGCCTTCACTTCCCGGACATTGTAGTCACATACACAGTGCCCGGACCGATGTGTCCAGGCACTGTGTATGTGTTGCTATGGCAACACATACACATTCACACTGTGGCCACAAAAAAAAAAGTAAATGTGTGCGCGGGGCCCCCTAAGGACCCCTGACCCGCGGGGCCATAGGTGGCCACCTATACGGCCTATGCCATGGGCCGCCTATGGTTCTGGACCCGTAAAAGGGGAGTGACAGGGGCATGCAGACTTTCAGACCTGTGTTCCTTTGAAAAGCATGCAGGGCTCTGGGTCTGGTCTTAAGTGTGTAAACTGATTTCCATGTCATAGTACTGCAGGGACTGTGGTTACTGCTGTGCAATGCAATGAACTACAGAGTGGAAAAGGAAAAGTTTATGGTCAGAAGAAACATTATTCACATGTGGTCAATAAATGGAAAGCATGTGACATTAAGCTAAAGGAGTTTACAGCGCTTTCTAAGAGCAGTTAATCAATAATCCATAGTGCTTTCTAGCAATTAATCCATAATAGTATAGGACACATACAGTACTCATGAAAAGCTTCAGGCACGTAGCTTATTTAAACATCCATATAATGCCTTGAAAAAACAAGCAGCTATAATGTACTTTGTGTTTCATTGCCTGTGCTCAACTCAGCAACTACATTGTCTCATCAATACATCTAGCACCATCAACCTTTTCTCTTGCTGCTGGTGCTGGTGCATGACTTAGTACTCAGTCTTAATTAGGTCACCTCATAGGATGTTTTCAGTTACCACTAACTATACACAACATGCTATGCAATCTACATACATAACAGAGCTTTATATTTTGATATAACTGAACTGTACACATTAGAAAAGCTGAAGACTTGTTTTTTCTACCAATACTAATTAAAATCATTCATTTACACAGTAATTGAAAAATTATTTTCTATTTAAACAGCAGCAGCCTAATTATGTGGGAAACAAAGTGGTTGTATGCACAAGATTTTTAAAACAAGTACATGAGTAGAACAGTTTAACTCTTTTGTGTCAATTATGTGTCCGCTGAAATATATCTGGTTTTACTCCAAAATAAAAATGAACTCCAGCATGCCCTGGAGGGTAATAAATACCCTTTTTTGTCGATCTTTTACATATTGGACCAGATTCACACCTGCTGCTGTGCTCGGAGCTTTGAGTGCAGCGGTGGCAGAGATAAATTAGGGATGGTGCAGAAGTACTGTTTGTAAAGTATTTAAGTGCTTACAGTTCTTACTGTACAGTTTGAATACCTCCCACATAGCAGAAGCACTTCCACATCCTGCCCTGCCATCTGCATTAGTACCAGGATGGAATTCTGGATCTAACCCAGTATATTGGTTTTCGTACTCGTGCTGATAACCAAAACCAGGAATTTTCTGATCCTAGCAAATGAAAAATGCCGTCTTGTAGTAAGTCTGGATTGTGTCCATTATCATTATACTATACTTAAGTCTCACAATGACTGAATTCAACTATTTGTAATTCAGGGCCTGATTAAATGGTGATGAAGCAAACTGATAATATATTTATATCATCTAGCATTAGCACAATATTTCATAATCATTTTTATACAAACATACATAAGAAAATGTTGCATCCAATTATATTGCTTGAAAGTTGTGAAATGATATATTACAATCAATTGTGATTTTAGGAAACCATTAGCCTGGGATCCGGATGGCTTCTATTTAAATCTTGAACCTTCACCCTGCAATAATACAAAGAGTAGAATAAATTTTAAAAAAAGTGTCAAAATAAACTATAACATACAATTACAAATTAAAATTATATATATTGGACATATTGAATTATATAACAGAAAAGGAACAATTTCACGAAAGGTAAGTCAATGATTACAATATGAAATATTAGAATTTACAGTTTAGCTGTACATTATTAAATTTTAAAACATTTTTTGCACAAACATTGGACAGGGATTTAGGGTATGCTTCAATAACGTACTTGTACCTTACTTACTTTTGTCCCAGGCCTGGAGAGGGGGAGAGAGAGAGAGAAAGAGAGAGAGCATGCCGATATTTTTCTTATCTCTCAAGCTGCACAACTGCTGGCCAATGCACAGAGAAGGATACCTCTGTGCCTCAGGCCACTGTAAATCAGAACCCACCCCCTATGTGATGTCTGGCGCCATTACATAGTGGGTACAGCTCCATGGTCCATATCCCATACCGCAAAACTCCGGGATGGAATAACATAATTTATGTCATGAAATGATTAGGTCATGGTTTGAATCAGAGGCGGAACTACCATTGGTGCAGCAAGTGCAGTGGCACCGGAGACCATACTGACAATGCTCCCCACCGAGTTACCTGGCATATCATTGGGGCCGAAGCATATTTTTTGCACCTGGACCCACAACTCACTAGTTCCGCCTCTGGTTTGAATGACTTCCCCATTTGCTTATTAATGGCTAATGGAGTAACTAGTTTTAGATAACCTAATGTGAAGCATCATAAATTGAAAATTGGAAAACTTTACACTGATCTATTAGACTGTGGATGAGCATGATGCTATGTGTAAGACAAAGAAGCAAAAAGACTTTTAATTACTTGTCACATATTGTAAATGATTAATTGGATTTGGAAGTAACTTTTATCTGTCACAGATCATTGCTGTGAGGTAATACTTATTGTTAGCTGTTGGATCCAATAGGATCAGTGAATGGTACATTTCTGAAAATAAGAAAAGCTCATTCTATCAGACAAAATCTTTAATGCACCTTATTACACACAATATACATATTTTTACACCAATGCTGAAATTCAAAGCAGCTTTTTATGTAGTTCACAAAATTACCTCAATTTTAATATAGCTCATCATAGCAACAAATCCAAAGTAATATAGATTTTTTTTCCTGCAGTGAGGTATCTAGCACCGAATGAAAAAAAAGATATAATATGGTTGTTAATGTATTGATTCCAGACCACTGACTACATGGTTTCTGATGCATTTGGATTACTAGCTCACCATGGGTTTATGGAACAATGTGGAAGATAGTTAACTACTCATGGGGAAAATGGTATAGCATAAAATGTTAAAGGGCTTTTTTCACAAAGTCGCACCTTCTGGTTATATTGTATTAATGTTTTGCTTTTGATTTTTAGATGCTGTTTAGTACTGCTGTCACAGGTGTTGATTGGTATATGACAGGATGATTCTCCACAGGATATCGATTGTTGCAATTGTTAACTCTGTTAGAACTATTCTTAACATACAGTAGCAGTAGCATAAGCTTTTATGTCACTTGTGAAGAATTGTTAAACTGCAGTGACAGTAAAAGCTATTAAGGCAGCTGTGCCTTACTTCTTATCCAGAATTATAAGACAGATAAGTAAAGAAATACTGATTTATATACAAAACACAGACCTGATTTAAACTTGTGCCTGAGGTGGCATATTTTGTATTCAGTCATACACAATCAAAATGGCACTTTGCAACCAAAGGCCTGGTGCAGATTGTTCTCATGCTGGGCTAAGGACAGTATGTGGGTGTTTATGCCACTGACAGTGCTATTACTGACACTTACCCAATCAGTTTACATACTAATGATTAAATGACAGCTAGAGGGTCAATCATGTTTGTTGGATGTGCTCCTATTTTACATTGTGACATAAGCCCCACAAGGTTGAAAGTGACAGGTACTGTAGTGTACAATTTCTATACTCCAAAAATGCAAATCAACCTAAATTGACATACAGTACCTCCACAATTGCAATAAAACCGACAACTGTTATGCTAAAAAGGACTCTGAAGAGTCTGCATTTTATTAACAATATGAGATACAATACAACTATAGTAAAATTGTGACAGACCAAACAGTTGTATGCACATCCACCAACAGCAGATGGGGGTCCTACTGCTACCTACACCAGTGAATGCTCTCCTTCTGCCTTGGAAATTAACATAAGGCCACAGACTCCCAGCACCTACTGAACTCAGATGGACCAATCAACAAACAAAACCCTCTGCTGATCTGTAACTAAGGCTAAAGCAGTATTAATGTGAGGAGAAAATGCCTTGGCTTGCACTGCATTTTTGCAACCACTCACAAAATACATGAACAACAGCAGCATCACAACCAGAAATAAAATGACCATCGATTCAGAATACATCAGAATAAAGGGGAGTGGAGGGAGAAACTTTCCAACATGTATTTAGAAGGAGGGTGAATTCTGAGACAGGAAAAAGAGGCAGGACTCCCTGACACATGCTTAAAACTTTGTCATCCCAACCAGGGGTTCTCAACCCTATCCTCAAGTACCACTAACGGTCCTTGTTTTGCCGGTCTCCCTACAGAACAAGTGATCTAATGAGTTCCACCTGTGGAGCTTTTAAATATAACTGTCAGTTATGAGCTCACCTCCAGCAAGGAGATTTGAAAAACATGGACCGTTAGTGGTACTGGAGGACAGGGTTGAGAACCCCTGATCCCAACCATGAACTTCACCTTCACTAATTGGACACCTCTGGATGACCCAGTGAATCATCTATTACCTTCTTTCTTTACAACTCCTTAGTTAACTTCCCTCTGGTTTAAATTCTTTTTTGCATATGCCATTCTGTCCCCATACATACTTTTACAGGGTTCCGTTCACCACATTTGGAAATACACACAGTCAACAGCTAATTGTTGTCTGTCTCTATTTTGAAAATGTCACTAATTAGAAAGTTTTTATAATGAATGAACCCGCTGCAGCACCCGACGGTATACAATGTGAGACTTAACAGGCTATTGGACTGCAGGGAAGGGATCCCTAGGTTTAGGCTGTGGGGATGGGATAGGGCTTAGAAAGGGGAGTCTTAGGCTTAGGCTGTGAGGAGAAGATGTATCAGAAAAGGGAAGTCTTAGGGTTAGGCTGTGAGGAAGGGATAAATAGGAGAGGGGGAATCTTAGGGGTAGGCTGTGGGGAGGGGATATAACATAGAAGAGGAGTCTTAAGATTAGTCTGCAGGGAATGGAGTCTTAGGGTTATGCTGCATGGAAGGGATGGATCGGAGAAGGGGAAGGTTAGGGTCAGACTGCACAGAAGGGAGGGTTAAGGTAATGGAAAGGGAGGGTTAGGGTGAGGATTAGTATAAGGGTAGGGGTTGGGGAAATACTTACCAGTTGGCGATGGGGATTCCTTCTTGGGATCTTTGATTAGCTGACTCCAGGAACATTCGCACTCAGCGGCTAACCACACCATATACAGTATGCCTTATGATAATTGGTGTTGTTTCTGGTTAAAACAGACGTAGAGCTGGATGTTTCCTAGCAACCTTGACACTAGTGAAACTATCTGTAACAATTCTACCACAGTGTCTAGAATGACTTAACATGATACACAGTAAATACACCTACCTTTCAGATCAATTTTTCACGTATTTCATATGTTGTATCTGGTTTGCTTTTTCTGTGAAGAAATGGGAAACAAAATATAATTTTAAGAATATGATTTTAATAATTTTTTTTCAGGTAGTAAATCTCAAACATTCAATCAATTCCAAGCATATATTTATATGTAGAGATGCTGGTCTTATCTTCCTACTGTCTCTTCATCTCTTCTCTTTGTCTTCAATGACCACAATATCCTATCATGACCTGGCATAAACCTAGTAATATCCTGGCCTATTCCGTAACATAACTGCACCAGATATCTGCAACGTCATAGACTATCTTCTGACCTGCTACTTACCCTTTTTATAACCACCTGTTATTATCACATCTAAGTTTATGCCTTGCTAATACCCTATGTGCTACCCCTTTGCTGTAATGGATGTTCCTACTAACCTTGACCAAAGCAGCTTAGTATCTGACATTTTATTATATTAAACACAGTTATAATCAAGAAAAACTACAAAGCAGATAATAAACAAATAATAATGAAAGTAGTGTTGCTTAAATAGGGTGTCTTCAGTTACTTAAAATATATAAAAGCTTCCTAAGGCTGGTCAGAGGTACATTTTGCTCTCTCTATTCTTGGTAATGGTTGTCTGCAAAAATGTTGCTATATTTTGGTATGTAATTACTCTATATCAAGCTTAACAATAACAAAAAAGGGCTCTTTTTCTTACTTTAATACCTATCACTAAGGTACCACTTTTATCTGGTGCAAGTGCAATTCGGTTGCCATGCTGCCCATGAACCGTACTTTAGTGAACAGACAGCAGTTATGTGCATGCGCAAAACAGCTGCCCAATCTGTTTCTGCAATGTTACTTGCAATGCCCCCCTCCCCCATATGTCCTCCACTATAGAGCAGCAACTTTGGGCACCTATGCAAAGCACTGGATGCACTATTTAGACATCCTAGCAACACCCATTTGCACAGATATATTTCCAACTACCAGGGGTTACCTTAAACTTTCCATAAACATATCTGGAAGTCTGAACGTGTATGCATTAAGTGATTAAGGTGGAACTAGCCAGCCTAGAACAAATCCTCTGAATTGTCATTGGGCTGGATCCAGACTTAAGAAGAAGCTTAGAATTAAGAGAGGAAAGTTATTCCTGGGCAAAACCATGTTGATTTCAGGGGGGAGTGAAGTTAATTGTATTCTTTGCATGCAGGGATATATCTTTTATCA
>WWET01000202.1:635348-646858 GCA_011038615.1 Limnodynastes dumerilii | reverse complement strand
ATATATATATATATATATATATATATCATTATTAGGTTACTTATTGTATATTACATTGTCCTATGTTAGGTTAGGTTTGCTGGACTAGATCCAAACTTCTAAAAAGAGAGAGTGTTCCAATCATATAAAAGTCCCAAATTTTGAAATTGCGCATTTTCATGTACTGCATTTTATGTATGGATATGTATCAGCAAGATCCACGGATCCGTTCTGATATATATATATATATATATATATATCATTATTAGGTTACTTATTGTATATTACATTGTCCTTCTCTATGTTAGGTTTGCTGGACTAGATCCAAACTTCTAAAAAGAGAGAGTGTTCCAATCATATAAAAGTCCCAAATTTTGAAATTGCGCATTTTCATGTACTGCATTTTATGTATGGATATGTATCAGCAAGATCCACGCTTCTGATCCGTTCTCATTATAAGTGTGTATTAATCTGAATGTTTAAGGTAAGGGTCTTGGTTTGGAACATCATGTGAACGAGGGGAGTGGCCACCACAGGACTCACACGCAAAGCTCAATCTAGCAGGGATCCTGTTACAAGCACAGTGCGAATGTTAGTCTAGATCTGGTTCACTGTCTTTATTTCAGAACCCACTTTTTACAGTACAGACGTGTGTGTATGTGTGTGTGTGTGTGTGTGTGTGTGTGTGTAAATATTGTAATGGAGTCTCATTACATTTGTTAATAATAATTAAGACATATTAGAATGCACATGTGCTAAGGTATTGTATCCTCCAATATATAATTCTGTATGTAATAATTATGTACTTCCAGCATGGAGAAAGCACGCCAATTACACATTGTTTTTGTAATAAATGTAAAGTACATCTGTATTTTCCATACACAAATTGCAGAACTAGTTGTGCTTCTTTTTGTGGATTCTTTTTTTACTGCTAAAAATGTTAATCTGTTCCTCTTAAGTTGAACCCTTTCCACTTAACAGGACTTCTGTCCTTTTGAGGCTTTATAAGTTTTTAATTGGAACACTGCTACTACTTTCTTCTCTATTATGTATTTTGCAAATCTATTTAGCAGACTTAAGAGTGAAATATTGTAACAGGAGATTGGATTTAACATTTTTTATAGGAAATTTAAAAGTCTCCAAAGTACAATATATTTTAAACAAATTTGCTAGAATTCCAGCAAGTTTAATGTGAACACACTCAAAAAGACATTCAGATGTTTGCTAGTCAAATAATAGAAATGGTCAGATGTGTGAAGCAGTGGCTATACCAGGTTATAGGAACAAAGCAACTAGAATGCTATTTAAATAGTGGTATCTATGACAGGCATAATGAATGCTACTGTTTGCATCCTTTATTTTGTGAAGCAAACAATGCTAATGACAGCAGCCCAGTCAAAACATTTGGTTAGTTGGCACAGAACATTGATCTTTGAAAAGATTTTCAAAGACTGTGGTGCAAGTGACTTATAATAAGTATTATATTTTAATTTTTATATACCTCTCTTTTTTTCTATGATGATTGATTTATTATAGATGATAATAACAATAAAGTAATTTTGAGCTACCTTCACCATTTTAATCTGAAACCAATTGGGTTTTCACATATACTTGGCAGTGCTACCTGCTCACTTATATCTATTTGAACCCTTAGGATAATTTACATCAGGACTGTGGTATTCTACAGTGGTGTAAGTTCTTACCTGGTGCCCAGAGGTAAGGGTGCAGGGCATGGCACTGGCGTGACGTCATGATGTTGTGCAGTGTATTCCTGGGAAGAGGTAAGTAATATCCTTTTAATGGAGCCCACAGCCAGTAATAGCTATATTACTGGCTTGAGCCCGTTACCGAGTCTTCAGAAGGTAAATGCAGAAGGTAAAATTAAATATTGCGTTAACACCAATAAAATTGAGGCATTTTGAGAGGGACTTCTGGGGTCATCAGTATTGTTCCACTTGAGGAAGTATTTACATAGAATGTCATCATTAATCAAGAATGAATGCTGGCAAGTTTAAGAGAAAAAAGAAACAAAAAATCAAATTGCCTCAAAACTTTTATGAGATTAATCACGTACTACCCCTAAGTGATGCTAACTGATGCCGTGTTCTGTAATGGACTCTTTTAATTTTGTAAAATGAAAATTAAATATGCCTTTTATTAACACCAACAAAATAGAGGCATTTCTTAGACCACTTCCATTGTGATAGATCTGGAGGAGACCTTGGAGCAGGACAGAGAGGCTCCAGGGGAGTGGAGTGCCCAGGAGATAACCTGGGAAGATGTAGCACAGGGACGTAGCAATGGCCATGATGGTAGAGTTTGTGCTCATTATGACTACACCAACTGATATAAGCTTCCTAAGTAAAGTCATTGGGAAGACTATAAAAATTCTCATGGAAAAAGGACATTTGACAGTGCGAACTGACCCAAATAAATTAAGAATATACCATCCTAGGAAATGAATTGAATGAAATACAGAAAATTGTAAACATCGGCCTGGACCCATGACATATAACGTATTGAAAAGATATATTGAAAATATTTTTTTTTAAAAGGGGTTCTCAGTTCCCTCCTCAATTAACACAAACAGTGCATGTTGGTCTCAGATATGTGCATCTTTTCACATATGTCACTCATGAATACAGCTGTGCAACAGCCAGGAGAACTGGCAAACATGCGCTGTTAGAGGTACCTGAGGAGGGGGTTGAGAACCCCAGCATTATATTAGGTGTGAATTACCTGGAGCAATGACTCTAGGAGGAAACTGTGAAGGATATTAGAAAGAATATGTAATGAGGGCATACTCAGATAGACCAGCCAGGGTGAGAAGATACAACAGGGGGACATAATGATGGCCGAGACTGTGGAGCTTGTGTTCATTTTTTAATGGCCACAGCAACTGATAAGAGCTTCCTCAGCATAGTCATCGGGAAGACTATAAAAATTACAACGGACAATAGAGCCTTTCATGGTATTCTAAAAAATGTTGATGTCTCTCACACAATGAATGTAAAAAAAGTGTTTGGAATAATGGAACACATGACCATTAGACACTTTCAGTAAAGCTCATCCTGATCCAGTAGCCCAGTTTGTCATAGTAGTGACCCCTTCTATTATGAGTTGGCAGCTTGAAATTAAAGAATATCTTTAGAAAAAATGACAATAATCTGAGCGAGCAAATCACCAAATGGAAGATTTTTTTTTTTTTAAAGGGGTTCTCAACCCCCTCCTCAAGTAACACAAACAGTGCATGTTTACCATCTTTTCACTTATATCAATCATGAATAGTTGAACACAGCTCTGCAACAGCCAGGAGAACTGGCAAACATGTGCTTTTAGAGGTAACTGAGGATGGGGTAGAGAACACTGGCATTATATTAGGTGTGAATCACCTGGAGCCATGACACTAGAAAGGACACTAGGAAGAATGTGTAATGAGGCCCCTCCTGTGCAGGCTGTGGATGTACCTGAAATTCTCCCACAGAAGAGCATACTCAGACAGGCCAACCAAGGAGAGATGATGCAGCAGAGGGATGTAGCGATGACCGACATGGTGAAGCTTGTGCTCATTATGGCTCATTATTCTTAAACATTTACTATTTTCACTGGTAAACGTTGCTGCAGTACTAGGAGTACTGACAGTTCCAGCACTAGAATGCACATGTTGAATAGACTGTTCCTCCATAATGGAGTTTTATTCAATAGAATACCGGTAATTTCATAATTACCAATGTATAAAAAATATAAAATTGTTTTCAGTGCAGATAAAAGAATGTTTTAAGTGGTGTGTAGCAGGAATAAAGAGTACACCATACAGATTAAGATTGAAAATGTCAAATGATACAGCATACCTAAGAAAGAGATTTAATGACCACATTCAATAATTTTAAGCAGTCGCAAACAGCAATTTGTAAAATATTATGGCAAAGATTACTGAATACCAAATTGAGATATAGATTGAATAAATTGATTTTGATATTAGTGTACTGTAACTTAGAATTCATTGACATTAGTATATCATTGAAAAATAATGATTTAATTTAACAAAATAGGGGGAAAATGTTGTTGAAATGCTAAATATTAGATTGTATTGTTTAAACAATTCTACACTACAGAATTGCAAGATTGCTTCATAGAATGTATAATAAATTAGATAAACTAGAAGTAATATTTCTGCTTAAAAAAAGGCAAGGCAGAAAAAATTATTTTTAAAATAATGTGTCCACTACTTGGACAATAATTGCTAGCCTCCTACACCGAATTTGTGTAATGGCTTTTTTTTTTATAATTTATGGGCGGATTTACTAAAGTCGATTTACAGAAAATCGCTAGAGAAGTACAGTATTTAGTACCGATTTTAAAATCACTGTATTTACAAAGGTCTTCTTTCCTCTCAAATTGCAATCTCTTGTGCGATTTTTTACATGGTAAACATACAAATTATTGAATTTACGAAGAGATTTTGTGCTCAAATCACCGCTAAAGGGAAAAAAATCACCAGAGTTAAAAGAGGTGCCTCAGGCTAGGGATTTTGTACAAACCGCTTGTAATTGGCCTGCTTTAAATGCTGCAGCCAATATATAGCACCACCCAAGCATCCCCAGCTGCTTCACATAGTGAACATTTTTGCAATGGCATGTGTGGGGAATATGCAGCACACTATTTTTATAAGGTATGTCGCTGCTATTATAGACTCCACAGCAAGGTCTGCTGTGGAGGATGGAGATCATCACCAGCCCCAGGTTCCGCAGAGACCGAAGGATGAAGCTGTCGGGACGAAGTGCTGTGATGCGGACTCACTGGATGATGCATTTCGAGGGGGTCGCCTCTTTTTCAAACTTTTTGAAAAAGAAGCGACCCCCTCGAAATGCATCGGCGGTGATCCAGTGAGTCCGCAGCACAGCACTTCGTCCTGAAGACTTCATCCTTCGGTTCCCCTCTGATGTTTTCCATTTAGGATGGTTCCCAAGTATTTACATCCAAGCAGCGGGTTTTGAACCATGATTATTTCCTTATTGTTTTAATCCTTTCTGTGATAAGGGTCTCCTGTCTCTTTAAAATCTAACCTATGCACGAATGACGTATCTGGTGGTTTAAGTATTTAGAAGGGAGCCCAGGACTTCATCAGAACACCCCCGGATGAAGTCATAACGCGTAGGGGCGGGGCGATTGACAAAACTCAGCCTCCACTAGCCTTTCTACAACCGTGGCTGTTGCCGCCAGCATTAGGACCGATAGCCGTATTGTAATCCAGGACGCTGGGAGACAGCGCGCGTATCAACCCGCTGGAGTGGTAACTCACTGGCATTTGCTTATTTGAACTATATCACTGTGTGGTTCCACGTGCTGCGGTACGCTGCCAATTTATCCGCAGTTCTGTGTATCTGTTTTTACTTGTTTCTTTATTAAACATATTGCACCATGAAGCGCCCCCTTTTTACTTTATTTGCATATATATATATATGATTTTCCCGGTACAAATAAGTCAGGCTGGAAACTTTACAAATGCTGAGTGACTAATCAGCTGGTCTAGTGCAGATGTTCAGATTACTCTTACAACAACTGTGCAAAGAGACTTCATAGTTTCACAGCACAGCTATGCCTAATAAACTCCTGACTGGTTGTTAGGAAACAAATAAATAGTCTTAAAGCACCTGATCCAAATGCCCACACACTTTACGTACATGCGGTCGGTCTGTACAGAAAAGAATGAACTCCCCATCACTCCCGTTGCTCATGCAGGCTTTATAACAGATATGCTTACATAACGCTGCCTTAAAACTGACGTGCGGATCAGTGGTCCATATGACCGCTGATCAGAGTCGACGGAATGGGGGGGGCAAGATGCCACCCCCCCAAAAAAAATTGATGGGGCGCCATGGTGTGCGGCAGGGGAGCACCTATCAGTGTCCAGAGCCAGCACTCCCCGCTCATCGCTATGCACACTGCAGCGCTCTTGGTCCCACCCCTTCTCACCCAGGGACTCTGCAGTCCTGTGCAGCCTCCATCATTACACTAACGTGACTGTCAAGTCAATGTGTTTACTGCAGAGAGGGCGCGCCACGGAGGAGGGGAAATGATGAAAAACGGGTAAGACTTGTATAAATATAATATCATATTAATATAATATTTTAATAAATTGGCAAAAATTCACAAAGAATGGATAGCGGCACAGAAATAGGGGGGAAACAATGGGTAGCTACAAGGAGGGGGCAAAAACACCAGATGAGCACACAAAGAGGGGACAGAAACAATGGATGGATAAACAGAGGGGCAGAAACAATGGATTGACACAAGAGGGGGCAAAAAAAATGGATGGATAAACAGATGGGCAGAAACAATAGATGTATACAAGAGGGGGAAGAAACAATGGATCGATAAAGAGAGGGGAAGAAACAATGGATGGATACAAAAGGGGGCAGAAACAATGAATGGATAAAGAGAGGGGCAGAAACAATGGATGGACACAAGAGGGGGAAGAAACAATGGATGGACACAAAAAGGGGGCAGAAAAAATGGATGGACATAAGGAGGTAGCAGAAATGCTGAATGGGCACACAAGAAGGGGGGGGGTTAAGGGCCAAAAAACTTTTAAATAAATACATTTAAATAAACAGGTTTTGCCAAACATGGAGTTTTAGTAGATTGATTATTGCTCTTCTATACGTCATTGGAGATTAATTTACTTCTAATGACGTGAGATCATAGTAAGAAGTCTCAGGACCTCTCCACAAAGCCAGAAATCCTCCCAAACTAATAGTGAATATGTGGTTAATTAAATCCTTGTCAATTCAGTCTTGCAATAAATTGGAAGTTCAGATTAATTCATTCAGATTGCCTAATGGGTAATATGCTAAACCATAACATGATTCAGGAAGCTAAAGTCAATAGATTGGAGAAGATATTAACATACAGTATAAACAAAGTTGAAATTAATGGGTTGGAGAAGACAGAAGAAGATGAAGCATAAGAAGAGTTGGAGAATATAGGTTCAGAAAGAAACTGTTATTGAACAGAAATAGTAAAATTGAATAAACAATGGCTTCATAAAAAAAAAAAATATTATTTGCAAAATTTTTGCAATCACAAAGCTCACACCCTCAACATTTCTGTATAACTGCGGCAACATGGTGGCTCAGTGAGTAGCACTTGAGTCTCATATCACTGATGTCATGAATTTGATTTGCGGACTAGGCCTTATCTGTGTGTAGTTTGTATGTTCTCCCTGTGTCTGCGTGGGTTTCCTCCAAGTGCTCCGGTTTCCTCCCACACTTGAAAAACATGCTGGTAGGTTAATTGGCTGCTAAATAACTAAGCCTGTGTGTGTATGCCTGTGTTATAGAAATTAGAATGTAGGACCAATGGGAGCAGGGTTCATGTAAATGTTATTCTTTGTAAAGTGCTACATAATTATTAATTATTATTGTTATTATTATTATTATTATTATTATTATTATTATTATTAATGCTTATTTATGTAGCATCACACATTTTCTGCAGCGCTTTACAGAGAACATCAGACATTTACATCAGTCCCTGTCCTTATTGGAGCTACATACTAAGGTCCTAACACACATGCATATACACATACATACACAGACTAATTTAGTCAGCAGTCAGTTAACCTTCCAGCATGTATTTGGCATGTGATCTAATAGCGCTATTTAAAAATATGTTAATAAATAAATAGAAGCCCACCTGCCTACATTTATTTAAAAAACAAAATAGTGGAGTGTCAGACAAAAGGATGTAATAATATTTTTTCTTGTGCAAGCAACATGTATCTCAGTGAAATAATGGCAACATGCTAGTAATTATTATGCATTTTAGATGCCAGTTTTCAAAACTGCTTCAGTAGTAAATTATTTCCCAGCAATTAGCCAAATATTCAGATAACTTAAATTTGTTGAATGCTTTCACTCACTTTTATTGTCTACATTTTGAGAGCAAACTACATTTTATAATAATTTGTGCACCATTAAAACTTTGTTTAAACTGACAATGCTGTCTACAATTATGTTTTGGGTAATAATTATCTTTGACAATTTGGTAACTGTATTAACTGGAGTTTTGCTATTTATTTCAATTCAATGAACTTCTATTGTAGCATCTTTTTATATATGTATATGTTGTTAGATCATGCATTGCTTCTTCTGAAGGAAGAACATTGAGTTTTAAACATTCAAAAGAATACTATATTTAACAAGAGGTCTCCTACCCTCCATCCAGTCTAATTGCCTCTTTCTGTGTGTCCAATCAGCCTTATTGCTCTCTCCTTCTGTACGCAGTCACCCTTATTTTTACCTCCTGTTTGTCCATCCAGCTTTATTGCCTCGCCTTCTGTGTCCAGTCAGCTTTATACCCCCTCTTTCTGCGTTTTCAACCAACCTTATTGCCCCTTCCTTCTGTGTCCAGCCAGTCTTATTGCCCCCTCTTTGTATGCAGTCAATCTTATTGCCACCCATCCTTACTGCCTCTCCTTCTGTGTCCAGGCAACCTTATGGCCCCCTCTTTATTTGTGTCCAGCCATCCTTATTGGCCCCTTCCTTCTGTTTGTCCAACATCCTTTGTGCACTGTCATGATCACAATACTTTTCACTGCACCTTATGTCTTTTGTTTACTTTGTTGATCACATGACCTTCTTTCAGTTCTCAGCACTTTTCAGTACTATTCATTCTCATGATGCAGGCATTAGTTCTCAGGTGTGCCTTAGTATCTTGCTGGAGGTCACTCATCAGCTGCTCTATTTAAATTCTCCTCTGACATCCCCTCGCTGTCAGAGCAACAGCAAGCTGATTTAGTGTCCTCTCATGTGTTCTGGCTCCCTGGTTCCAGGTCCTGACTCCAGTCCTCTGTTCCACTTGTCCAGTCTTCGGTTCCTGCATTCCAGTGACTTTAGTTCCAGCTTGTGTCTCAGTTGTTTATATCTCCAGCATTCTGCTGTTCTCCATTATTCCCTGCCTCAGTAGTCATTCCAATGCTACTTCCTGCAACCCTTGGTTCCAGCCCACCATCTTGGCATCTGTGCGCTTGTCATGACATGCATGCAAAGAACTTCCATTATAAATATGGATCCTCAGATGGTTTGTGTACAGTGCGTATGCAGGATGGGGATGAAGATAAAAGCTTTTAATAAACCTTTCTAGAGAGAAATTTTGAGATTGTAAAATATTGCAAAAGATCGATCTATATTGATTAAACAGGCCAACAATGGCGAAGGCATTGTGGTCATGGATAGAGAGACCTATATAGGTGAAACTTTAAACAATTAGGTGATAAAAACTTTTATAAGCTTATCTCTACTAACCCCATGCATATTTACTAAAAAGAGTTTTTTTGAAGCCTCTTTTCAACAAGACAGCATTTCCAAAAAGGAATTGGCCTTTCTCCATGTTAAAAATCCTTTGTGGCTGACGATGAGAAACAAGCCGGAGTCTGGGCACAGTGGGAAGACAGCAGGCTCCCAAAATGTTTCAGCTAAGACTTATTATTTTAATGTTATACTGCTTTATACAGTTGGTATACATGTTTTAACTCATTTAAACTAAAAGTTATTTTTTACATTAAATATTATTATTTTCTGCATTATGTTTCTTTACATGGTATGAAATTAAAAGGTGAACAAGATACTGCTACAGGTGTTTGAAAAATCCAAATCTGCTACGCATATGAAAAACATTGATTGTGTATGCAAATAGTTACTATTCTCACTCACGAATTTCATTACTTGCATCATTGGAAAACAGAACCCAAGCCCCTATACCACAACACTTTTGATATTTTCTCAGTACACATGGGAGCTAACACAACAAAAGGATTCCTTTATCACTTTTTTATGTTACAAAAAGTGACCGGACATTGAAAGACTTACTCTAACTGACGCATTTTCCCGCCCAATCACTTTAAACTTTATAATGCTTAAAGATCTGGCTAACCAGTAGGCCTACCAATGGAAAAAGCAGCCCTGTCACAGCAGATGGTGTAAGGTGATAGCATAGGTAACTTTTCTATTGTGTATCTAGATTGTGTAGCACCTTATCACATAATTTTCTTTTAATAAAAAACTTTTATACAAACATTAGAGATCTTAGTTATAAAAGAAAATTAACTACTCCATAACCACTTAAGTTTAAAATGACCTGTTTTTTTGTTTGTGTTTATGGATAATAATATAATATAGATTTAATCCCTGAGACAAGGATGAAAAAAATGGTAAGATATTTTGTGTTTGTGTTCTCTAACACAAACTTCCATATAACTATCTATTTTAATTACATTTAATTATTCATTTTCACATTCTTTACTGATTTTAATTGGATATTTCTTATACACTTTACATTTGTGTTGGGATGAAATTACATTTTATATGTAAAATAGCCGCATGAATCTGAATGATTAACCCTCAGTAAACACTCAGTTACAATTAGAATTACTGTAAACAATAATAAAAGTTATGTCATTTTGTTGACTTTTGTGCTTGCTGTGATGATAAAATGTAACCTTAGCTTTTCCTTTGATTTTTAAATAGTTCCCGTTCATTAAAAAAAAAAATAAAGCTTTTGTTGATGCTATAATAAATAAAATGACTTAATATAATTTTAATGAATATCTTATACAAAAATAAATAAAAAATATATAAATTAATTATTTTATATTTTTTATTTTAATATTACTAATATACTGATGTAATTAATAAATAAATATGGAAGATTAAAATTACTTGCCACATCTTCAGAATTAATCCTATTACCCAACATTAATTTAATATAGAATAATTAGTATTGCACGATACTTAAAACAAGGCTAGTAACTGTTTGCACTGTTATATATTAAAACTATTCTTAGTAAATTAAATATATTTTAATTCTTAGAAATATACATAAAGTTAATTTAAACATAACTAGGGATTATTCATAATAAAAAAAAAACAAAAAAAAACCTTTTCTCCTTTACTAAGAAAAAAGTTAGGTTTATTTCCCAACTTATATTTTTCTAGTATAAGGCTGTGTGTTGCCAAAACATGGATCCACAATCACAGAGTTCTTGTCATTTAAAGGGCTCTATTTATTTATCAGAGCCTGTTAGTTCTCATCCTAATCTAGCTTTTCTGACCCTGTAAAGCTAAATTGATTAAGAGTTTGGGAGTCAAAGCAAAACAGGTACAAGTGTACGGTTCTGCTAAACCATTTTGCAATGCAAGAGGTACAAATAATTTGCATGCAGGGATAATACTTTACTTTTGCACATAGAACTTACATACTGAATAGCTTTATGTTTAATCTCTAAAGAGTTGAGCTAGAAAAATTCCTCTCTTAACTCAAATTCTTTCAAAGTTTTCACAGTTAAATTTGCTTCCCCCCACATTGCAACATGGTTTCACTGGTCTGGGTCCCCGCTGAAAATGGCCCTATTGCGAAAGAGTGGTGTCAGTGCCAGCGGGCAGCTCTTCTGAAAATGAATGTATGAGTTTGCCGATTGGCATACTCACCCATTCTAAAAAAAAAAAAAAAAACAAAAATGGATCCCAATT
>WWET01000202.1:567399-581704 GCA_011038615.1 Limnodynastes dumerilii | reverse complement strand
GTTTCTTCTCATCCACAGGTTTTAAAATATAACTTTTTATACTTTTTCTGTTTAGTACTGTGAACTATGTGGCAAAACTGAATTGTGATCTAAATACAATAATAATCTAATAATATTCAGAATATACTACTTCTGCTAAGGAGTACAAGGGTGCAAGGGTTATGTTCAGCTCTCTGTCAAATTGCTGCCCACTTGCTGCCTTATCATCTTATGATCACAATATGTGGATAAACACCTTTCCACCATAGTTAAAAACAGAAAAATACAATTCAAATACAAGCGCTATGAGTGTTACTTCAAGTATATAACACACAGAGAGGCAGTGAATGCAACATTACATATGTTATACATTGTTTTAAGCTCACAGTTTTTAAAGCTCTTTTTCTAATTAGTGACGAGTCCAGCATAATGGATTTCTACAGTCCAGTTGGTTTCTTTAGTTCCTCAAAAGTCTGAAGATGTCCGTTAGTGATCCAGGGCTGTCTGTATCTCAGCGGTGAAATGTCAGCATTCCACATGCAGGCAGATTTGCTGTCATTCAAGATAATCTCTTTTCTGGACAGCAAAATCTCCTAAGTGTAAGTACTGGGGCACTGGAATATTGAACAGGGGAGCAGAAGATACAGATGCTCTAGAGAAAAACCGTCAATATAGGTAGAAAGCATTGGTATTACTGTGTACTTGCGATTAACTGCTATTAACCAGTGCCCTGTTGAGGATCCCTGGTAAATCATAAATGGCAGGTCCAAGAGAGAGAAAAACACTACGGCCGATAATATTGCATTTAACATTTTTTGTAAACGCCCGATCTCATTGTGGGTATGATTTTTCTATGTCTACATATAATTTGTGAAACACAGTGTGACTCTGCTGTCTTTTCTGTTTCCCCTGTTCCATATCCATTGCCCCAGTATTGATACTTAGGAACTTTGCTGGCCAGAAAGGAGATGGCTTTGGAGTATGGATGAATGAAAGAAACCATCCGTACTGTTGGAATACCATATGCTGCACCTTTGACTAATTGGATAAAGAAATTCAAAAACTGTGAGATTAAAACAATATATGGTATATGGATCAATGTATTCACTGCATGTCTGTGTGTTGTATGCTTGAATATTAATACTCATACAGGTAGCGCTTGTATTTTGATCTTCTTTTTCTGTGTATAATCTAATCATAACCTAATGCACAATTAATCTAGCATAAAATGTATTATGTCAATAATAGTACCATATAAGCATTTCAAAATAGTTAAAGAAAATTAGAGTAATAATTCCATATACTACAAATTGATGAGGCAGTAATAATAATGTTAATTAAAATGTCCCCACTAATATAAACATGAAAACTATTTTCACATTGCTTTTAAACAAAGTCGCTGTGGACCCCAAGGTGGAGAACCAGCTGCACTATTGATAGTTCTGCCCCTGGGAGCATTAATGATACTCTGATTACTGTAATACTGAAATGTATAAATTAGTTCACATGAATCATGTATACAAGATGTGAACAGATACCTTATTATTTTCATAATCAGAACTTTGACTTAATGGACTTGTGTGCAGTTCACAGGATCTTGATAAGACTGATCTTGAAGGTGCCAAAAAGTTAGGAGGTAAAGTGTCCATTGGTGTATATTTTCTTGATAATTCTTCATCAGAGTAGAACTGACATGAGTGATCTGGATGCAATGGTGGAGGTAAGTCCATTTCTGGATTCAAATTTTTATAATATAGCATGTCTGAATAGGGTTGAGGGAAACCATGGTTTGGCGTGTTCCTGGAACAGCTAGATTTGTTATGGTGATTTGTACAGTCACCTGAAGAAGATGATCTCATATTTACTCTTTTTAAATGTGGCATCACATTTTCTTTTTGTTTGTTAAATGGTTGATTGAAATGTAAAGGAGGTTGATATAATGTAACTTTCCTGGATTTACCAAATACACAATCTTTTTTGAATGTAGTATAGGTATGTTTGCTTAAGGGTGGTTTATCATTTAACAAGGGAGTGTTTTCTTCTGCAGAGACTGGTGGTGTAATGGACCTGCGATACAACTGAGAATATGGTGACACAACTCCTTTTCGACATTGAAGTGTCCCAGAAGCTGACTTATGGTATACTGAGCCTGGGGAAGGTGTTCTATGTGGTTTCTGATGTAGCGATTCAGCATGTGAAATGTTAGAATCTGAAACTGATGGAAGAATGTCACCCTTCTTTTCAAATTGAGACATGTTGGGTTCTCTTGGAAAGTTAAGAGAAAAACAGGATATCGATTTTTGAGGTACATTTGTCAATGCAGATTTATGGAAAGACTGGGACATTGACTCGGGTTGATATGGAGCTGGAGAAAGTGCTCTGTTATTATTTGATCTCTTAGATTTCAGTAAAGAAGTTAGATATGAAAGTCGTGATGAGACTGGGGATACAGATTCAGGACAAGGAACTGGAGATGTGCATACATTCATACTACAAATTGTTGAGGTGGATCCATAATAAGGAGAGTTAAGTGGACTTGGGCTATGGCAAAGTGGATATTTTATGACCTGCAGAGGTAAGGGTGACAATGATTTTGATCTGTGTGTGCTAGATTTTGTAGCTATAATATTAGACAAATTAGATTTTTGTGATAAAATAGGTGTATCTTCAAATGTGTCCTTATCTGTCGTCTGTTTTTCATGTAAACTTGAAGATACTTTGTATCCAATTTTGTTATCTGACAGCTTTGAAAAATCAACTTTATTTAAATCGACTTCAGGTATAGGACAATATTTCTAAAGAGAGAGAGAGAAAAAAGAAATGCAATTATATTAAGTTATCATTAGGTATTTTACATTGATTCTTTGTGTATCTTTATGAGGAATAGGACAATGCCACTTGATTACAATGCAAAACAATAGGCTCTATTGCTTTATGTACATTAATACCTGTATCTATCAGCATGAAAAATTTCTTTGTCTAGTAACATACCCTAGTTAAATAAACTGTTTGATGGTATTAACTTATCTGTTAATAAAATAACTCACAATCTCCTCAACTAATATGGTGTTTCTTCTTTTACACACTTCTATATTTATTATTCACTATTTTGTGATAGCGAACTGGATTAACACCTACTTCTCCAATCCCCTCCTCCACCCACCCCCATTTTTAGGTTCCTTATGGCACTTACGAGTGCCTTAAGGCTACCTTATCTAACCGTGCGTAGTTTCCTTCTTAAGAAGGAAACTATGCACAGACCTTTCCTCTCCCCACCCCACCCCCCACCCTCCCTAGCTAATCTAAATCCCTCCCCTCTCCCACTTCAACCTAATCACTCCCCGAGGCGGTTTAAGGCTGCCTCTTTCTAACTAACTACTCCGTGTGGTTTTTAAAGACCGCACAGAGGCAATCTACGTACTGAACTTGTACGATATTGCAAAAATGACCTACTAATGCATGCATAGTAGGTTATTTACTAAATATATGCACCTAAGAAGCAGAAACTTCTTAGGTGTGAATATGGGCCAACATCTCTGCATTTATCTCTTCTGTTCCATTATTTTTGCCAGTTCTAATAAATTTATGCTACAATACATTAATTTTGAGACTATTCATGGCTATACTCATTTTAAGTTGTATCCCTCTTTTTAACTTTTTGCTTATAGGCCCATATGTTAATTGACAGTACATCAAAAAGAGATAGTGGGTGGTACTCTTAGGGAAAAAAAGGTTAACATACATTATAGTTAAAAACGGCACTATGAGGCAATGCAAACCCTACCATAAATGTAAAAACAGAAAGTGGTAACATGCTAAAAAGTATCAGTTAATGGTATGGCAAAAACAATAACACATAAGCAAAATTGTGATACAATGCACAAACAAGTCCAAACAATAATTAATGGGGATGTCGGATAGGTTACAACCAGTGGATATTCATTAAAGGGGGCTAAGCTTTGCATAAATGCTCCAAAATCCTCCAAATCTGCTAATGTCTAGACTTAGGTTCAGTGTCAAAAAGGAATCCCAGCACGTATGAGAAAATAAGTGAGTGGAATACAGATCTACGTAGTGTACTTTCACCAACCTTGGTGCTTTCAGTTAATAGTATAAAGGGAGAGATCTCTCAACTAAAGCAAGTCATTTCAGCAATGCGTTTTACCTTGTAGAAAAGGTTTTCTTAGGGATGCAGAAAAAAGGGTCCATTGCCACACAGTGATTTTGGCATGAAGGAAAGGGGCTTGAAAGTGGTGGTTATAAAAGTACTTGCATTAGTTGAAGATGATTGACATAGCATTGTGGTTATCAAGTGGTTAATGATAGTTGGTTGGACAGGAAATGTGCTGGGCATAAATGGGAGGGTTATAAAAGGCCTGCACTGGAAGATAAAAAGCAAATCACATTAGATACATAGTGAAAGGTACAATGCCAGTAGCATTAGGCAGGACAGAAGAACAAAGATTTTCTACTGAATTGCCTCAAAGTGCCATTTTTAACTATAAAATAAACAGTAACCCTTTTTCCCAAAGCATAGAGCCCAAATTTCAAGGATATCATTTATTTGTAAAGTCAAAAAGTCATCATTATACTTATGTGCAATTGGGCTGCTTGCTAACCTCTCTTCTCTTCACTGTATTATTTTTTGTAATGGATCTATTATTGGTAAAAGAAAAAAACACAATTTAATGGACCCTCATAACATTATTAAATAATCTCAAGGAATTGTATTAGAAATTATACATTGCAACATAACTGTATTTTGTGTAAATTATTGTATCCACCATACGCTTTAGTAATAGTTAAGTTAGACTTTGGATTTTTATTTGATGAAAAGATTTTGCTGCATACACTAGCACTGGACCGCACTATTCTGACATGCCACTAACACATATGGACTGCTTTAAGTTTTCCGTGTAATGCTCGCAAAAATTCCCCAAAGTCTAGGGGCCAGATTCACAACACCGTCATTTTTTACATCTGTGCCTAATTTTGTGATTCTAGCTACTATGCATGCGTATAACTATTTTACGCTATCTACGTAGCATTTTGTTATGTAGATTACGAACATTTAGTGTTTTAGAAGTAGAGACAGCCAAAATCTAACAGTCCGCTGTCTTTATTTCCAAAAATGTGCTGCCATTTTCAAATTTCTTTTTAGAATGGGTAAACTTACCCATTCATTTTTTGGGAAATGCGACCGCAGATCTGCCACACTGACCAGAGAGGTGAGTAACAATCTTTGGGAAGCTTTAGGGTTAGGCAGCGGGGAATGGAGGGTTAGGGTTAGGATAATGAAAGGGGAGGGTTAGGGTTAGAGAAATGGAAGGAAGGGTTAGGGTAATGGAAGGGGAGAGCTAGGGTAAGGGTTGGGGTTAAATTTATACTTACCATTCAAAGCAGCGTCTTCTGTCTTGCAGGGATTGATTGCTTTGCCACTGTTGTATTAGAAAAAGGGTTGTTCGCAGCAGCGACACACACCCATCATGTAGCTATTATCAAAAACTTGTTTAGTTTGAAAGCTCATAATTTTATAGCAGTAAACTATATGATATCTTTTTTATTATTAGTAATTCAAACACTGGAAAGAAATATTAGGCAGCATACATATAGGTGGATATTTAAATGAACCTTTTCATGAGGAATTTTATAGCTGCAATGCAGTGAGTAAAATATAAGCAGGATTTTCACTGCAGAAAAGTACATACAACTCTATTAGCCAAAAATATATAAGTTTATACCTTCAGTTTCTGATCACCCGCATCATAAAACAACTTTTGTGGTGTTTCAGTGACATGCATTTCAGAATTATTTGCTTCTTCTAGCATTGCTTCTGGCTGTACTATTGATTTTACTTCTGTATCTTTAAAAGGTAAAATCCGAGTCTTTGTGGTGATTCTTTCCTCTTCACTGTCATCAGAGTCCATCACTACGACAAATTCGGCTATGAAGAGGTCATCATTTTTTATTTCCTCTGGATCATTTGTGGCAAGTTTCTTCTTTGAAACAATATCCTCAGATCTGTGCTCTTGACATGTGTTTAACATTTTTTCAGAAGATCCAAGCATTTTTTTTTCTGATTTCTTTTCAGACTAGAGAGAATGTTTTAGAACAATGATCAATGGAAGTTTACAAAACAAAAGTTAACATAAATAATAAGAAATAATCATAGTGTTGTTAAAATGATAATTTTCTTGGATTGGATTCTGATTTACTAGGATCTAGAAAATGCCCCTTTTTTGTAATGGGCTGCATGCATGAATGCTATATTACCAGGTTGGAGTTCTGAATAAAGAGGACCCGGAGCTGTCCTGGTAAATATTTCCAGGGTGGAACAGAACATGGAATGGAAGCACTTCCACACTTTGCGAGGGGGAAAGGATGACAATTTTACAGTTGGCTGGCTGGTTTCAAGGGACAGTGCATAAATCGTAAGGCAGGGTCTGTCTAGTTTACATGAGTGAGGTAAGTGGCCTCGCCCTGCCTGTACAGAATTTAGGATCCAGTAGGCATCTGAAACCCACTCATTATCATTATACTTGAAAAAATAAGCAGATAACTTAGATGATTGCATTATAAAGAGAGGAGAGGATGAAGTAGACTGAGGCGAACCTGGAACCCATTTGTTTCCAAATCACGTAGAGTTATAATATCATTTTAAATAGATCCTATGGAGGATCAAAATCAGTTTGATCTTGTTTTAAATCGGTATTTTAAATAACAAAATACTTCATGCTTTTCAACCCTTATGGGACACATAATTAACTTGATGGATCTATCCTCTAAAGGATAGTTGTATTGTGTCAGTTATCTAGTAAATCATTAAATAAATAGCTATGCTTTAGATTCTTTCAGATAGACGTTAATTATTGATTGTTTCTTTTGATGGATGATTCATATGTACCTATAGTACAAAATACTTCTGACTACACTCAGCACAATGCTATATAAAAAAGGTACACCCAAAGAAGCACAATTGCAACCCTATTGGAAGCTCTTTTTCAAAACCCTGTCAGCACCTATAGTTTTGCAAGACGCATTATCATAGTCATCACTAGTAGTTCCATTAAGGTTTGGATATGTGTAAAACAATGCATCTAAGGTAGGTGCAAGTGCAATCCATTTCCACTCTTCATCAATCAGAATTTCTTAAATATGTCCTACACTCAGTCCATTTCCAGAATATCTTAGTCCATTTCCAGAATATCTCACACTGTCCTTCAGTTGAAAGACTTAATACACATTTTTTGCATTTGCAAATATTCCATGCCATCAGAACTTTTAATCAGACCCATTATATCCAGTATATCAGAAAGGATTGGCTTTGCATAGGATATACATTCTTAATAATAGGTTAATACATTTAACTTTTTTATGACTGAAAGGTAGTACCTTTTGTACGACTCTTTTATGATCCACAGCAATTTTAGGGAGAAATGTTGGATCCTTTTCTAGTAAAACCTGAGAAGGAAGTCTTCCATTTTCTGGCACAAATGTAAAAGTCAGAAGCTGTGTTTCACCTTTAATGGATGAATTCTAATGACACAAAAAATAGGGGGTTGTCTTAATTTTAGGATTTCTGGAAATTGTTTAGTAAAATGTCTGGTCTCTATATCATCTTTATCATCACTATATCATCTACGCTAATTAGTCCTAAAAATCAAAGAAAACATGTCAAAATATGAATATTTAACATTTCCTATTAGCAAGCTGTTGTGGACACTTGACATTCTAATTAAAAAAGCATTCAATTAGAAAATGCTAAGAAACAAGTGCGGATACCTTGTTGATAAACTTTAATTCATTTTTCAATACTCTATGAAAGTCAAATGTTAAGGGTAAAGTGCACTTACATTTTCTTGTTTACTCATGATCATTATATTTTATGGGGCTTGTCATAGATAACTAGCACTTGCACTTTTAATGTCCACAGCTATTTACTTTTCCACCCACTCAAATCATTAATACACTGTAGCTCTCTTACACGCATCAATTGCAATATGATTATGCAACAAGCCTTAGATCAATGGAAAGCAGATCTTTTCTGTCACTAAATATTATCATTAGTAGACACTGGCATTTTGTTACTTAAAAGGAAAACACATACAAACAAAAGTACAAACAAAAGTAATGTTATAGTTTGGTAAAATAGCTTGTGGAGTTTTTTTTTAATTTTTTTTTTTACATAATTTTTCTCTAAAAGAGCAGAAAGTATTAAATGAAAAACAGTTTTTGCAAAACCATGTTAAGTAGCCCCCTAGGTCTTGTAAAGATACTCATGGAGAAGTGGGCATGGAGAAATTATATCTCTGCATACATTATTTGTGACAGGTAGGAGGGGGTGAGGCTGAGAGAAGTAGGAATATATAGTAAGGATGAGGAGAATTATAGTATAGCTTAAAATACTATGAAACAAGTACCGGATCCTAACTTCATAACAACACCCCTCTTAGGCAAGCAAAGTGCATAAGTTGGGGGTCTGGAGGGGAGGGCTTATTTCCTTACGATAAGAATTCAGAAAAAAAGGGGATGTTATTTTCCTCTGCCCATCAAGGTGGGTGGGGGAAGCATTTTTATTTTACAGTATGGGAGGGAATAGGGACTTACGAGCGGATCAGCGGTCGGTCGGACCAATGCCTTACTTTTATAGACACATCTATGGCACACATAGTGCATGCTGATTTGTGCTCAGATCTGGATCTGTCCCACTGAGCCTGTACGAGATGCAGTTTACAGAACAAAAGCTCTGTATTCGATATACAGACAGCCAAAAGTTTATTTGCGTCTGTCTCTGTTTCGAATATATTACTACTTAGAAACTTCCACTAATGAATGGGTAAGTATGTCAAATTTATTTTTCAGTATACTTATCCATTCATTAATTCAGACCTGCCGCACCGGACCAGACAAGTGAGTTTACAGAGGAGCCTATGGCGAGTATTAGAATTAGCCTAAGGGTAGGGGAGTCTTAGGATTAGCATTCAGGAAGGGGAAGGAAGTCTTAGGTTTAGACTGTGGGAAAGCTAGTCTTAGGGTCAGGCTGCGGGGAAGGAAGTCTTAGGGTTAGGCTATGGGGAAGGTAGTCTTAGGGTCAGGCTGCGGGGAAGGAAGTCTTAGGGTTAGGCTATGGAGAAGGGAGTCTTAGGGTTAGGTTGTGGAGAGGGACGCTTAGAGTCAGACTGCGGAGTGGAAAGGGTTAGGGTAATGGAAGAAATACTTATGGTTATGGAAGTAGAGGCTTAAGGTAAGGATTAGGATAAGGGTTGGGGTTTCATTAATACACACCATTCGTTGCTGCATGTTCGTTCTTCAGAGGATTGATTATTTCTCCTTAGAAGCAGAAGCAAACGATTTCAAAGCCAGTTCGCAACTAGCTGGTATAAATTTATACAAATTTCAGAGGGTCATTCTAACCGGAGACCCACACCCAGCCTGTACATGCATCTGCAGGGAGACAGCACAGTATAGTACAAAAGGGTTTTACTACAGTAAAGTAGTACTGTTAATTTCTTTAACTTTAGAGCGGCCTCTACTGGTGGGAGTTTAGTAAGAATTCTTCGAGATCAAGGTGAGGAGCTGCCGTCGTCCTCTGCAGGGATGAAGACTTCGAAAGAATAAAGAAGACTTCAGATTAATGAATATTGAAGGCTCCCAAGATGCGGACAGCTAATGGTGAGTTTAAAAATGTTTTTTTTTTATTATACACATGTCACACTTTTTTTTAGACACTTAGATTAGGAGAGATGACCTCCTAAGGTAAGTGCATACACGTAGGGGTTAATGTTAGCTAGGTTTACTATTTTATTTACATATGTAACACTTTATTTAATTTTGTAAAGGGTTTATTTAATTTGCACAAAAAACACAACATGGCCTGGCACTCTAGCCATTACTCAGTTACTAATCATGAACCTTTATCTTTAAAATAAAAGTCAGAGATTTAGTTAGTGCCAGGCCATGTTGTGTTTTTTGTGCAAATTTCCCTTGCTTTGTGCACCTGTTGTGTATATTACTTTATAAACTGATTTTGTAGCGGCTTCCATTTTGGATGTATATATACATGGACATGGGGGCCCTATTCTAAATTTTGGTGTGGGGCCCACAGAATTCTAGTTACGCCCCTGGAGCAGTCTGTATTATTCTGTCAGCATTCTTGCCAGCACCACAGTAGAAAAAAATGATGGTGCAACAATAAATGAAAGTGTGTAAATACAAACACACACACACACACACACACAAGCTGCCATAATCCATACATTTTCATGATGACATATTGAGTATAAACCTATATGCTATATTGCAACATAGGGAGAACTATAAATATTTTACCACAGTTTGACATTTGCTCATTGTCCATTGCTTAAAAATTACTGTTTATGATATAACTTCAGATTTTTTGCTTATGACAAAAAACAAAGTAAAACAAAGGAATCAAATAGTTTCTATGGGTCCGATGATGATTTAATAGCGCATGGAAATTGCCTATCCGTATGTACAGGGCATGCAGATTACATGGAATTCTTCATTGGAACACATCCGTCTGATACATAATTCTGTGTTTATTCCGTTGCCGCACTAGAGGTGAACCTATTCACCATGCTTATGAGATACACATGGTGGGTGAGTATTCTATTTAAATTGTACAGTGAGGGCTTACATACGATTCAGTATTCTGCATTCAACTCTTTGCACAGAGATCCCTATACTACATGTGGAATATGTGATTAGCAGAGGCTAACTTGAATTCAGCAATGAAGTCTGGATCCAATCCTATGTTCAAAGTACCTATTAAATGGTGTGGCAATCAAGCTATTATATTAATGAAGACATATTTAATTAAATGAATAATCTAAAATGAATATAAAAAAAAGTTGTAAATGAATATGTGTAGAAGATGAAGACATTTTTAGAAAAATCAGTCTTTGTTTACACCTATTCAGCCATTGTGATTATTTCCTAAACAATATTTTCACACGCACCTAAGACAGGAGGTCATAAAATAATTCAATAGTTTTATAAGTCAGTTAATGTAGACAAAAATTTATAGTCATTAATTATAGTCACCAACGAACGCCCGAGGGGATTACGACCGGCATCGTAGAGGGAAGTACGGCCTCATACCTGATTGTAATGGGCCATCCCTCGCCCTTCCCTTCATTTATATCTGTATCTCTGACTTGACAGTGGAGATACGACGATCATAAATGAGGTGACAGCCCGTTTCCTGGAACCTGCGGCGTATGTAACAAGCGCTTATACACCGACCTATACGATGGAATAAGAAGGTTGTGTGCCTTCTAAACTGTGAAATTATATACGTGCTGTATGGAATTTCACAGTCGTATGAATTCAAGGATCTGGGCCATTATTCTCTATCTTACATCTTCACCCTCTGATATGTTATCTCCCAAAATGTCCTGTCCACCTCATTTTCAAAACACCAGCCCAATGTTAAGCTTTAACTTACTTCCTAGCATACCTCTATGGGAAAAGCAGTCGTAGGGGCTGATTCAGAGATGCACTTACACCTTTTTTTTAGCTGCAAGTGTACAGCTCGGCTAAACCATTTTTCAAAGTAAGGGGTGTTAATTAATTAAAAATTTTTGCATGCATGGAAAATACTTTACATTTGCACATAGAACTCAAAAAACATAACATAATGTTTAATCTATAAAACAGAGTTGAGCTAAGAAACTTCACCCCCTAATTTTAATTGCCTTGCAATTCAACATGGTATTGCTCAGGTCTACACTTGTACCTAAAAAAAGGTGGAAGTACAACTCTGAATCAGCCCCAAAAAGAGCCCAAGGCTCTGGTATTGTCATAATAGTCCATTAAGCCAAATATGACCCAATGTTAATAGGTTTTCAGTAACTTTGTAAATCACAGGTATGTGCAAATCAAATTAAAATTGTGCTTTTCAGGATTCTTCCCAAGAGGATATTATTAAGCTGGCACAAACTTCATTCTTCCAAAGAAATGAACCTCTGTTTTTCAGAGTAAAATAGTGAAAAGTGTTTGGTAACTGTTGGAAGAGTTGCAGATTATATTTCAACAGGTATTGAGAAGCAGAGGTAGGAATTGCAATTTAATTTCTGTAGGATTTTAATCCTGATACTTTATATTATCTGCAGTAGATTTTATATTTGTGAAGCTTTGATTATTCAAATGACGCCGGCTGAGACAGAAGTGCTCATTTTCAGGGATGCAGATCGATAAAATAATTGTATTCAGCTTAGAATTATACACCCCATAATGCTCTAATACAGCAAACTATTCCGGAGAACTTAATGAATGTGGCTTTATGTACTGAACGACATGTAGTAACACAATGTGGGGAGAATCTGATTGACTAAGTAATATAGGCTGTTTTACATTTTCCTTGGTTCTTCCTGCACATATCAATTACTGATTAGAATAAATAAATGAATAAGTGTTTGTCATTTTGAATCTGTAGTTGCTCATTCAAATGCATTCCTTCCATCATCCTTTAAAAAAAAAAATGTGTATGTGTTTTCTGAAAAGGTAGCAGGTCTTTTTTTTTACTCTATCATTTTTAGCATTGATTTTATAGCAGGAGCAAATATACCCAAAGTTTAGCTCTTTGACCTAATCTTTTAAAAGTCCTTCTTCTTTTTTTATCATTTAATGGAAATGAGTATTTTCCTATTGCTTAATGTTATTTATTGTGGATAGTTCTTCTCTCAAGTGCTCTAAAAAGCTATTAGTCAAAAGAAAGAAAGAAAAAAAGGTATAAAGCTTATTAGAGATAATTATATTTGATCACTCTGAATAATAATAATATTACTTTTACTTATTTTTTTCATGTTTATGAGATTCATCTATTCCTATTTTTTAAAGTAGATTATACAAATTTAAAGATATAAAAATTAGTTATTAAAATCTTAAATAATCTTAAAGTAGGTATCAATTTAAATTTAATTTTTGCTTCCAATATCTAATGAATCACTTATTATTTTTCATTAGTGTTGTTTTTATTACTTTATTTGTATTCCAGTTATTGGCAGATATTATTTGTATGTGGCTAAAAGCTACCCCTTACATGAGTAATGCCATTTAATTAGCAGTAGGAGGTTCTCCTATGTGTCAATCTGTGTCTACTAATCCAAATTATTCCATTTATTCATCATGTGTGAGCATTGCCAAAATTGATCCTGTTTGTTGCTTTCATCTCAGCTCAAGTGTGCAAATTCATATACAGCAAGATAATTCTAATTAGAAAAATGAATGTCTCAGTTCTCATTTATAACAGAAAAGCTGAGTCTGTATTTGTATAGCGTGTGTTGTTTATGGCTTTTGTTGTTGACTGTGAACCTGCAGCTTTATGGGAGATTCTACTAATAAACGTATCTCTTTTAAAGAATATAAAAGTTCTTCTTAAAAAACACAGGGATATTAAACTACCATACTGCTATACTAGTGATGCCCGTGGAGTTTCCTAACTACAAATGTTGTATATTTGCATCTTTCTCTGGACATGAAGAAAAAGGATACACCTAAAAAAATTGAAACCCACAATAATAAAGCTTAAGCAACAAAAAAAAAAAGTTACCAGGAATTAAATAAAATATGTTTTTTTCAGTTGAAGAGTGCTTTCATTTTATTTTAAATGAGTTTTAGAGGATTTCAAAACATCATTTATATTCATCCAGGTGATTATAAATTCAGCTCTCATTACACATACTGTACAAGGACATCATGAATATTTGGTCCTGCCATTTACCTTTAATAATTCCCTGGTGTATTTTTTTTCCAGAAATTTCTATGAACCTTTTCAGAGAAACTTGGGGAATTTTGTTGTGTTCTACTATTTTAAAATATAATTCTGTTAAAAACTCTATACTTTATGTGTCATTAGTAAAACTGAAAATTGAGAAACCACTCTGTTTTAATAAAGATAAAAAAAATTGCTAGTTCGAAAAGTCATAGGTTTTTTGTTAAATATTTTTTATAGGGTTTATTACATTGGATTGTGGTAATGTGGCAGGTTTTTGTATTTGGTCTCATCATCATACCAGGGGTGTATCTATGGGTTCAGCGCCCTTGGCAAAGTAAGGGACTGGCGCCCCCCCCCCATTACCCATTTACTCCCAGTACTCCCATCATGTGCCTCCAGCCTCCACCAGTACTCCAATCATGTGCTTCCAGCCTCCCCCAGTTCTCCCATCATGTGCCTCCAGCTTACCCCAGTATTCCCATCATGTGCCTCCAGCAGCCTCCCCCAGTACTCTCATCATTTGCTTCCAGCCTCCCCCAGTACTCCCATCATGTGCCTCCAGCTTCCCCCAGTACTCCTATCATATGC
>WWET01000202.1:533932-547725 GCA_011038615.1 Limnodynastes dumerilii | reverse complement strand
ACCAGCACTAACGTGAGCGTAGGGACGCTGGAGGACGTCCCCTCCAGCGTCCCTACGGCGCTACTACGATCGGGCGTTTCCATAGTGACGCCGGGCAACATCTGCCTGGCGCATGCGCATTACGGCTACGGCCGCCGTACTAGCGACGCCGACCGTAGCTCTGGATCAGGCCCTATGTCACTAGCTGGTATGCCGTCCGGGTCTTGTAACGGTAGGTAACTTGTGCTCCACATCAGTGATGACCATATTGCCTGGAAAGCTCCCGGTCCACTGTAAATTAGGTCATAGTACCATAGTCTAGGGACCTCATCCAGATCTAAGTGCAAAAAGATATACATTATCCTTTATTGTGAAGGCTGACTACAGATTTTGGCATTAAAAATTCTGCACATAGGAGTGTAAATCACTAGCACTACACTCCTGCTTTTCCATGCTTTGGATAAAGTGTTCCACTAGATACCATTATTCTATTCACCTTTTAACTCACTTAAGAATAGATTTAAAAGTATAAAAATTTATGTTTTTGACCTTGTTTGTAATAAAATACTGCAGAGACAACGGAGGAAGTCGAGCATACATTTGCAACCTCTTTGGATTCCCACTTATTTCTTAAAGGGGATGTAGAGAAGAGAGGCTGTTTAATAAAATGTGAAAGCCAAATGCTATCCTACAATGTCTTACTGTTAGTAGGTCAGTGTGCAGATAGAAGAATAGAGGAACTCATTTCAAATAATAAAATAATTTGCAATAATCTTGGTTCTTCCAAACAGTCAACTAAAAAAAAGGAAATTAAATGAGATGTTTTCAATTTAGTCTAAAAGACGTTCTCTTTGCTTGAAAAAAAATGTACGCTAAATGCTAAACTTATGCTGAATTCAACATTTTTGTTGAATGCTGGCTTTATGAATTTAATATCAAATATTGCAGCTTTAAAACTATTTTGCCGCATTAAGCAAACTAAGTGCCAGATGTTCTAAAAGAATATTGTATCTATCTTATGTAAAAGCTGCTTTATTAATCTTTCTACATAATTCCCTTTAATATAAAATTTTCCAACGTCACAAATGTGCTTACCACCATTCTTGTACTGGAAATCGTTGAATCATTGCTGCATCATTTATCTTATAAACAAAGAACAAACCTGGTCGCATCATTCAACCATTATGGCTAATTTTCTTTAGGGTACAATGAGAATTCACTGGTAACATTACAATTGATTTTCTGCAGGATCTTTTATTCTTCCACTGTAATTTCACTGTAATTTTATGTATAAAAGCTCATGTCAAGCTGTGTCATTAAATCGCCTTGAAAAAATTTCTAAAACTAAAAGTACATACAAAATGTTTTCCAAAATCTTCATAGTTATTTCAAAAGTCAAAGGTAAATTACTTTCCCTGTACAGTAGTTTTCATTATATAACTGAAAAATATTTAATACATTTGTATTTTTAATGCTTTGTTGTATAATAACTGCAAGTGTAAGTTAAAGTTTATTTAAATCAACCTAAACAATTCAGGGACATACAAAAACAGTGTATTGTTTTAACAATGTTTACTGGCGTAGAGATTAAGCAACTAGTGTTTTAGATAATAATATCTATCATAAAAAGACCATTTAAATACAGCAGCATAAAAAAAAACATTTATAAAGGTAGCAATTGAATATACTCAACAGTTAAGTACTTTTTTTATTAGTCATATTGCATTTACACATTATGAAAACACTTCAGTGCAATACAAATATTAATTACCAAGTTTCCACATAGCATTAAGTTATTTCTGTTTCACAGCTTTTTCATATTTAAAAAAATAAAGTTATAATATTTATCTAGGAATTTAAACTTCACATGGGGCTGGATCCTGATGTTACGATAGTGTAACTTTAGTAACACTAGTGTAGCAAGAATCGCATGGAAGTTGTACAGTATGGGAGGGGTATCCTTATGCAAATCAGCTTATGGCAGCCCGCTATAAAGCCCGCACAAGAGAGGGGAGTGACAGGGGGCGTTCACTCCCATCTCTTTGTTGGATGGACAGACTCCAGCACTTACGGAAAGCGTGCAGGAGCTGGATCTGGCCCAGGGTGAGCACAATGAAGGGTAAAGTTTGTTGAAAAAAAGTATTTCTTTAATAAAGTTTCTTGGGTAAATACTATATTAAGAATATATTTTATAGCATAGAAATGTATTTCTTATCAAACTATAAGTAATACCTGGAAGACCGATCACCACAAATTCCTATCTTTCCTTAGTGCAGTTAAATTGGTGGAACATTTGAAATATTTCCAATCATATATCAAGCTGTAATCCCTCATGTATTCTAGTTTTGGGAGTTTTCAAAAGTGAGTCAATTTGACTCTCCAAACAATTAAACAATACCTACCCTTCTTTCTGCTCGTTTCTAGGAAGTCTATTTTAAATAAGAAAAATAATTTGTCTTCAAATGTATTTGTCTTAAGTGTTGGGAGTGTTAAATATATAAAGATAGATTTGTTTGCCGCTGCATTAATGTACATCAATAGATGCCTGCTACTTTTTGTAGCTCTTTGGCCTAATATACCAAATTGGACCCATTCTGGCATTAATGGTAAATAATTAAATACATGTTGTTTCACAAATCTCTGGATTTAAATCCAAAATCTTGTTATTCTTATTATTGGTCATTGCCAGCTATAGTGATAAAAATCAGGTCTTGGATTCCCACATTTATAACAGTTATCAGAGTCAGAGGCTCCTATTTGGTATAACCTCTGCGGGGACAATTATCCTCTATGAATAATTTATAGAACATTTCCCTATATTAATTGCACATCATTACAGAACATGACATGGAAAGTGCTTGGTTAAGTCTTTACATATTAGAGAAGGGAAGTGCGGAAGCCATTTTAAAAAATCCTGATTCAATTTTTTCATGTTCTGTTAATTCTCTTAATTAGTGGAAATGCATTGTGAAGGTGCAATCAGTGATTATTCCAATCTTGCTCTAAGAATGATCTCACAGCCATACTCCAACCAAATAATGCCGAGCTTATTAAAAAGCTAGCGGGAAATGAGATAAAAAAAAAGAAATGATACTTGTCAATAGTTTGATATTTTGTCAATATATTCTCAATCTTATGTTAACTAAATGATCTATTGAAGCCCCTTTACTGCCAACCAACAAAGGGGTAGGTTGCCATGCCAAGCTGAAACTCAGGGTTAGCAAGAATTAAGAGGAATAGTGATTTATGGGCATAAAAAATAATTTGTGACATAATATGTCATACATTTTTCTAGCATGACATTAAAGAGGGTTGTTTCGAATGGGTGTGGGTCCCTGATAAGAATGACACAATTTCGATAGGGCTGTTTTCTCCCAGCCAGTTTCAAACTAACTGGCATAGACATCGATCCCCGGAGCACCGAACCCGGTGCTCTGAAAGGTAAGTGTTAAACCTAACCCCAACCCTTCCCCTAATTTTGACCCTAACCCTCCCCTTCTATTACCCTAACCCTCTCTTCCCCGCAGACTGACCCTAACCCTCCCTTCCCCGCAGCATGATCCTAACCCACCAATCCCCGTAGCCTGACCCTAATCCTCCCTTTCCCACAGCCTGACCCTAACCCTCCCTTCCCCATAGCCTGACACTAACATTAACCCTCCCATCCTCAGAGTGAGAGAGGTTACCCCTGGAGAGGTTACTCAGCTTTCCGGTGGTCCGGTGAAGCGTTGGGTCCTGTGGAAGCGGCGGTGGCTGCGTTTCCGAAAATGAATGGGTGAGTATGCCGATCTGCATACTCACTCATTCTGAAAAAAAATTCTAAAATGAATGGGTATTCGAAATAGAGACAGTCTGCTCATCCTTCTATGCGGGGACTCCCACCAGTTTCAAATTTTATCCGGTACCTTTAAATCTGTCTGAAGGAGGAAACTTAAACTTAAACTTAAACTTATCTAATCAAAAAGGCCTCGTTCAATTACACAATACAATATATGCTACTAGACTGTACCTAGTCTTGTTGGAATCTTAATATTGCAGCTTGATTATAAAAAGATTTATTTGGAAAGTTTGGAAAGATGTGTAACATCTTTGGGTAAAATGCAGTAAAGGTGAAGACTGCAATAAATACATTAACTTTGTGAAGGTGACCATTTTTTATGAGGTTATATTAAATAGGCAGGGGGAAAGATAATAACACAGGGCCACAGGGAAAATAAATGGCAGGCAAGGATCCACTCTCCTCCAGTGTCAGAGGTTAAAGGGGTTATATAAAGGTTAAGGGGGCAGCAGATGTTTCCTCTTTGATTCTTCAACATGGATGTCAGAGTATACTAGATTAATCTTTACTCTCTCTAGAATCTATGGGCCTGATCCAGATCTACGCTGATGCGCTGTGCTTACTACAGCACAGCGTATCGGCGTCCACTCTCCTCGACACTCCCCCTGTGTGGGCGTATTTCTCATTGCTTACGCCCGCTGAAGGCTACCCTAACTTCAGCCGGCGTAAGCAATGGGTAATACGCTCACACACGAGCGTATTACCGCTAAGCCCTCCCTCCCTCATTATAATACCTCCCCCTGCCCACCTTCACTAACCTTAACGTAGGGACGTTGATCGGGCATTGCCGTAGCTACGCCGGGCAACATCTGCCCGGTGCATGCGCAGATCGGCTTTTCAGCTGATCTTACGCTTACGCCCGCCGTCCTAGCGATGGTGGGCCTTGGTCTGGATCAGGCCCTATGTCTCTCTTATTCAGCTTTTTATGCATCTTTTCCCCTACTTTTACTGTCCCCTATTTCCCCCTATATTTCTCTATCTCTATATTTTCCCTATCTAATTTGTGGCAGCTGTACTTGTAGCAGCAAACAAGTGAACAGAAGGCTAGCCAGGGATTATTACTAGATCTGGGTGTGACTACTTACCTATTTACAGCCTTGCACCATGTCCCATCCCATCCGTGAGCATTCAGCCCCCATGTGCTTCTGAGAGGCTCCAGAGTCTGAGCAAGGTTCCCAGACTTCTGCTCTACTCTGGAAGTTAAGTGACTTCACCGTGCATGGAGCCCCAAGGACGCAGCCATGTCATCCAAAAGTGACATGGATGCTCAGGGTGGTATAGCGGTTCCCCCAAGTTGCCAGCAGACCCAACCCAGTCATAAGGCTAGGGCTGCTGATGGGGACCATGTGTGTCAGCAATACACCGCAAAGAAGGGGGCAGAGCCTGAGAGGGGAATAGCGGTGGAGTGCCTGGAAGCGTTGTAGGTACCCCAGAACAGCAGCAAGGTGAGGGGTCTCCATTGAATGGATCCTCTTTGGAAGTGGTTGACTTTCCTGAAGGGGTACCTCCTTCAAGGCAGGTTTCTTCTGTTTCTTTTGTGCTTCCTCTGCCTCGGCTTTACAGAGGGGGCCCTGCTTCCGTTAGTTCTAGAGGGTCAGTGGGGTTTCCTCATCTGTGTGGGACAGGTCAACAGGGCCAAGGGTATATACCCCTAATTCTCAATGGATTTTTCCTTCTGGGTCATTTTCCTCTCAAGGAATGTGCCCAGATTGCAGGGGGCACTATGTCTTTTCAGTTGGGGTCATGTAGACTTCTGCAGAATAAAGTGCAGCACCTACTATGAATCTCCAGGGTATGCAGAAGGTACAGTCTCTCCTAGGACTATTGAACTTTACTTGCAAGGTCATCCCTATGGGGCAGATTTTCTGTAGTAGGGAGTTGAAGCGGGCAACAGCCAGTGTACAATTGTCCCACAATTTCATCACACTATCCAGTGAGATACATGAGTACATGGCACTGGACCTCATTCCTCAGTGATTTCAATGGGGCTCTCATCTGATAGGTGCCAGTAGAGTAGAACCAGGAGTTACAACTCTATACGTATGCAGCTGGAGCTTATTTTCAAGCTTAATGGTTCACAGAGTGATGGCCCAGGGAATGGATTCAGGAGGGACTACCTGACCCCGGAGACTCTGCATCTCTACAGGCATGCATGGTCTGAATAGGTGCAGTTTAAAGTGGGAAAACAGTGTGGAGATAAGTCAGACACAGACATTTTATTAGCGTGGCTATGGCCCATTTTTATTTGGTAAAAGGGATTACTGATTTACTAAAATTGCTATGGTAAGGAAGGTTATAAAAGGATGGGCCTAGGGGTAGCCAAACAAGAAGGATAGGAGGACCATTGACATGTGCATGCTGGGTAGATTATTGGCATCAGTGCCCGGGGTGACCTCATCTGACTTTGAGGGTAGCTTGTTTAAGATAACTTATTTGTGAGCTTTCTTTGGCACCTTCAGGATCAGTGAGTTGGTGGCATTAGGGAAGCAGACAGTGAAGTCTTGTATGTTGACACGTAATGTAATGTTAAAAAGCATTTCGAAGGGCACTGATCCAAGAATCAATTGGGAAAAGGGCGCTGGGTCTCCCTGAAGCCATATAAGAATGCATAAGATGTTTAGGGTTGGATACCACCTTGTATCGTTCACATTCATTTTGTATTGGCACTACATCTGCTGCCTTGGAGGGTCGTTCCCCTGCACCAATCAAGGGTGTAAATCCGGCACCTATAAGAAATATATCAAGGTAAAATAATATGGGTATGTTTTTGAGGGACTCTTGACCTTGAATCACTCCTAGGTCTGACTGCTTGCCTTGAGGGGGCACAAGGAGATTTTCTAATGTTTTTATCCTACCAGTAAGGCTCCCATTAGATGGGTAAGACTTGGAGGTTTGTGCATTTGTTCACCCTTGTTAGGGTGGCTCAAGGCCGAGTTACCCTCTTTCCCCCTCCCTGGTTTCTTACCTTTTGTTGTGACAGATAGTGCAGGTTAGTTAGGTTAAGGATCATATGACAAAGGCTAGAAAAAGTGGATGATAGTAGGTTTAATGTCGATGGGTCTGATCCAGATCTACGATGCACTCCACCTGACACTCCCCCAGTCTGGGCGTAATTACACTCTGTTATGCCGGCTGAAGGCTACCCTAACTTCAGCCCACGTAACAAGAGTGTAATTACGCCTGGACCTGACTACGGCAGCGGCTGTAGGTCTGGATCAGGGCCAGTGTTACTTATGGTTATGAGAGTTCTTATGGTGTTGCCTTTGAACAGTTTTTTTACTTTCAGGTTGAGAGTGTGGCGGTAGAAAATTTGGATCGTCGGACACTCTCGCGTTTATTGGGGGGAGGGCATGCGTCCACCAGCTGTTCAAGTAGTGCGACAGATGGTTGGGTGGTGGATTGAGTGAAGGAAAAACACAGCGAGAAAAAGACAAAAGACATTTTTTAAGTTATCTACGTATCTTTACCTTACGTAGATTGCGTAAATGCAGTCTGAAAGACCGCATTTACACAATCTACGTAAGGAAAAGATACGTGGATAACATAAAAAAATTTACTACGTATGCGCAGTAGGAATAAACGCTAAACACCGGACGTATGTGTTATACGTCCAGTAGTCTGCATATGGTCCAATGTTTCTAAAAATTTTATTCACTACATTCAATCAAATGGCAACCAAGTAGATACAATGAACCTTTAATATAGAAACATATAAAAGTGTCAAATAAAAAATCAAAAAAGTAAAATCAATAATTTGCTACAAATTATGAACTATCAAAATAAACACTGTCATTGCAAATAGCTGCCGCTTAAGTCAATAATCATGTACAAATGTATAATAATGTACAAAATGCGCCAATATGTTGTGGTCAAGAGACCAAAAAGAGGCTAGTGGTCATCTAATTGTAATAGCTTTATTAATATCCCATTGAAGATAAAAGTCCGTAAATCTATGTGTAAGACTCTCAATATGAATGTCAGAGCCAATATGAGGAGAGCAATAGCAGTATGAATCAGCAATATAAACAGTCCTCCACAAAAGATACTTATTGATTATACTTTTTTATTATCAGCTGAGTCTAGTAGCGCCAGGGATTTTTTAAATTTGATTTTGGGTGGTGTTTTGGTTTGGTTTTCGTGGGTTAAGGTTTGAGCTTTATTCACATCTGCCAATGCACTGTTAGTATTTGGTCCTCCTAAAGCCGCTATTATTCATCTGGGAGGCAATGATCTTACGTTGCAAAATTCAGGATAAATTTCCTCCAATGGCGTTTTTTAATCATACCTATAACAGCAGTTACATTGGCTGGTTGCTCTTGATGTGTTAAAAATAGATAAAAGGAGGAGGAAGATTACTTATTCAGTGGCAAAAGGCATAACGCAGAGCAGCCTTTGCAGTATTCCTCAAACGGATATCAGGTACAGTGCTACGCATTTGTATAGGATTAATGGAGTTCACCTGACAGGGAGGGGAACAAGTTTTTTTTCAATGATCTGCTGGGGGCCCTTGAGTGTGTCTGAGGTGGCAGGTGTGGGTACTGGAGAGTACATTCACTGTGGAACGTAGCAGTGGGTGGGTCAGCAATGGTATTTTGGTGCAAAGAAGGACACTAAGATTAAGTTAAGATGCTGAACCCCCCCATCTGCAATTTGGGCCACCTATTTACAGCTGTATGACAAATTAGTAGTCATGAATACTAATTAGGCCAAATTTAATAGAGCATGTCCCCTTTAAAATGCAGCTATGGTCTCCGGGTCATAATTGACTGACTGGTGTGTGAGTTTGCCATTTGCCGTTTAAAAAACCAAGGACCCCATAGGGTCACAGGGACATTAAACAGCAGGCAGGGATCAACTCTCTTCCAGTGAGTTAGGGATTACGTTTTATTTGTGTAATATTTCAGATTGGCTAGGACAGGCTAAGGGGTGGGCTTAGTGAGTTTATATAAAGGTTAAGGGGGCTGGAGGGGCTTCCTCTTTGATTCTTTAATCTCCCTTTCTCCCTTTCTTAAAGTGATATTAAGTTTGCATTGACATGTTTCTTCCCTCCATTCAGACGGCGCATGTTTGGCAGTAGCAGTATGGGTTCAGCAATGGTATTTGGCCTCACCAAATTTTCAAACTGTCCATAGGCCACCTATTCTTAACCTAATAGGCCAAACACAAATAAAAGGAAATAATAAAGGCCCCCTTACAGTGAATTTTCACCCTTGATGGGTAACTACCTGTCCTAGAAGTTTGCAGCCAGAAATGTTGTAGATTGTATAGCACTTTAGTGATTAGGAAAGTCAGCATAAATGCCTTCATCCATTAATAAAATACATTTTTGTATGTTAAAATTGTAAGTTTTACATAGTTTATAAGGTTTATAAAAGACACTAATGCATCAAGTTTAACCTATTATGAATCTCCTGCAATCATTATCTTAAAATTTAAATTGATGCAGATAAAGTAAACTCCAACCTGTTTCAATATGTAAAATCCCCTGCTAATCCAAGAGGACATCTCTATTTCTCCCTATATCCACTACTATGCTTTATTCTAATTAATGGTTGTAACACTGAATACTCTTTTGTGCAAAAAAATTTAACTAATGCTTTTCTAACGCTTTCTGAAACATAATAAAAACAGAATGGAAGATGCGCAATCAATTTACAGGTATATGTTAAACAGGTGTGTGAAAGGCAGGAAGTTAATCTGTTTGCCACAGAAACAAAAGGAAAGAAAAGCCCCAGCACACTGCCATAAACCAGTAACAAACTCTACTGCTCTATCTGTAAAATAAAACACAGAAATGTTCGTTACACATATTTGATCAAATATGGGATAAGCCACCAGCCATCGTCAAGGCCTTTCTGTATATGGTGGTCCTAACTCTAAAATTGAGAGTCCCAATGTTGGGTCCCTTATGTAAAGTCTCCAAAATTGCTGCTGTGAAACAGCTCCCCCTCACAGCTGCTGCTTCCAGACATGCCCACAAACAGAATAAAGTTCCAAATTGTATTAATTATGGACTAGTGCCCAGAACTGAACTCTGTACTCTGTATTCAAGATAAAGTCTTACCGATGATTTATATATTGGCAAAATTACACAGTCTGTCCTTGCATCTATGCCCCTTTTTATGCATGCTAATACTTTATTGGCCTTTGCAGCTACTGCTTGATATTGGGCACTATTGTTAAGTCTATTTTCCGTGAGCACTCCCAATTTCATCCCCATTTGATTTTTCTAAGCTCATCTCATTTAATTTCTAGATTGCATGCTTTTTTTGATGCCTATATACATAACCTTACATGATTTTTACTGTAGAGCGTTGTCGATTTGTATTTTATTTGGTTTTGTATATTGTGAAGGTGGCAGACTTCCGCCAGCTTAGTTGTCACAGCTAAGGCCTATTTCAATAGACGGGTTTTCTCTCCTGTTTCTACAGTACCATTATCTGCTTTTTGAGCGCTTATTTCTTCGTATTGAGTCATATTTCTTCGTTATACTGTCATTTTAAATTAAGTCACACTATTTTTTACACTGCAAATTCTGTATTCCACTTCATGGCCTGGATTCTGAGTTTGGGAGTGAGCATAAAACAGGTGTAAGTGTACAGCTCGACTAAACCGTTTTGCAAAATAAAGGGGTGCTAATTAATCTTAAATCTTTAACATGCAGGGAAAATACATTACTTTTGCACACAGAACTCAAAACTGCATAGCATAAAATACATTTTTTTTTTAAATCATTGAGTTTAGTCTTCTTAAATATAAAGTGATTATATTATTTCTATTTGGAGAATACACTCCTGGCCGCATTCAGGCAACACAAGTAACTAGAGTTAGACTGGGGCAAGTATCTTACACCCAGAGATACACACACACAGGATGCCACACAACACCAGATATACAACAGTGCACCAAAAGTTAACAAACTCTGAGACACTTTGGGGCTGATCCAGTTATGGCGGCCATATGCGTAAGAACGGCATTTCAGACATTCTGCGCATGCGCCGGTCAGATGTTGCCCGGCGTAGTTAGGGAAACCCGATCCTTAGGATCGGGCATCCCTAACCGTTGCGTAGTTACGGCGAGGGGGGGGCGTTCCTCGCCGTGGCTACGCAACCCTTACGGAAGGAAGGCGGGGGAAGGTAAGTAAATGAGGGAGGGCGGGTTAGAGCAGTTACGATCCTGTGGCCAGTGTAATTACATACTGTTACGCCGGCTGAAGTTAAGGTAGCCTTAAGTGTTGGGGGAGTGCTCCAGAGCTACGCTGGCCGTACTTGCAGCCAGCGGGCCAGCGTAGCTCTGGATCAGCCCCTTTGTGTGTATACACACACATACACACCCACACATTGACATAGACACACAGTATACACTCACAGACAAAAAGACTGGAGCACACATAGGGTTACCCACAAACAGCCACTCAGAATAGAAAATGTATACTGGCCTGGATCAAATTATATTAACTAGAACCATAAATGTTGTGGGTGTTACCTGACATTACATAAAGTTGTTTATCATACAGACTTTTTCTTCAACTGGTATAAAAATACTTTTTGTCTTCTACTTAAGAGTGGAAATTTCATTGAACAAATAACTGAACCACAGCTACAACAAACAAAGGACCAGATCCTAACTCAATAACAACTGCACGCACATAAACCCATCTGTACAGTACGCACAGGATGGGCTTACAATCCTATAGTTTGTGCATGCAAGGGTGATACACTCCCCTTGTGCAAACAGACCTTTTGTGTTTTAACCCTTATTTTAAATGTTACACACGCTCTGTATTTAAAATGCGTAATGATACTAAATCATAGGGTTTGCTTAGTAAAACCCTTTCTGTATGATGGATGCATGGATCGCCCCTTCCACCATGCTGTTTTTTGTGCGCATGTACATGAGGCCCTAATGTTAATACTATTAAATGTGTTAAATCAGTGTGCAGTGTGAGCAAAGCAAATATGCAATAGGCTGAGCTACGTAGGTAAGAATGAAAGGAAATAGAGTTTTTTCTTTCATGTCCCTAAATCAGGGTTGCCGACTTTTTATGCAAATTGACTTTTTATGCAAATCTTGCTGACTTTTTATGCAAATCGCATCATCAAGACCCGCACATCCCTAGTAAATCTAGGGATTACAGGAGTGATTGATTGCTGGTGGGGCTTGCAGGAGCTTTGCCGGCTCTCCCGGGATACAGGGAGAACTGTCCAGATTTCGTGAGTCTCCTGGATATTCTGGGAGAGTTGGCAACCCTGCCCTAAATGCCAATGAGTATAAAAATATCTTTATGCTCTTTCGTAAACTTATAGTCATAAGCAGATGTCTTAAAATGATAATTTGGATGGTATATTAATAAGTTGTTCTTATGAACCTTCTTTAGCTTTTGCAGCAATTTTAGCTAAAGGATCTAGATGTGTATGAGGGCAAAGCATGATGCACAGTACATTTTTTGGTAGTGGGAATAAAGTCATCTTTTACATGTAGCACACAGTACTGGACAAATTGATTTTTATAATGCAACTTATAAGTATAACTTACCTATCTCTCAGCTCTAAGGTGTTCACTTAGACAATTTTTTATCTGAAAACTATACATGGTGATAGCTCTAAATGCCTATGGTTCAGGGATCTCTACTTTCTATAGGCAAGCCCCATCACAGTGTTGTTATAAATAGTAGCAGCTTGTTCATGCATTGTATATTTGTCACATATAATTGGCAGTATGCTGTTGGCTATAAATGGCACAGCAGGTGCCTAAATTCATATGAGTTATTGTAGATCTACCGCTACACAGCATATTTAGTAAATATACCACTAACAATAAAGTACAATTAACTAAATCCACAGCAGAAGTGCAGACCTGTTATTGCTACGGTTCCAACAGTAGCAATTTTAAAAATGTGGTACTGGGAATAAGCATGCTTTTGAAACATGCAAACACTTTTTTTTATTTAAATAATTGAACCTCTCAAAAATAAATCTTTATATTTTAGTGTTAATGTTATATTCTTAAAACGTTCAATAATTGTTAGGTGATTGTGGCTGTGTTAAACTAGGAATAGGAGTTTCCTGAGCTGGTGCAGGATTTTAGGAAGCATTATGGAAACATGGTTTACCGCAGCAACAAAAATTGGCCATTAGTGCAAGCACACAGAAGTAAACGCAGGCTTATCAGCCACTGTGCATTTGCTTTTATGTGCTTGCTACTGTTATTATGCAGTGCTAACAACTGCTGCAATTACACCTAAGAAAAGGTAAAAGTTCAGCTCTGGATCAGCCCCAATATGTGAACATCTACATTTACTGCAAAGATTTCTCTGTACAGTTGCCAGATAGAAGTGCAGGAATTAAAGTAACATAAGACAGAGGCAGAAGCAGTGGAGGTAAATGGAAGAAAGATAGACAGAGGCAATAGAATTTGTTGGTTGCAGTAGGGTTACTGTAATTAGTATTAATCAGAATATGTGTGCATTTAGCAAATTAAATTGCTCTCATTCAAGGCAGAGTTTAAGACTATTAGGGCTATATTTACAAAAAAAAAAAAATTTCCCCCAAAGGGAAGCTGCTCCAGGCTTGCCTGTGTTCGCGGCGAGCCTGGCAGCTTCCCCTTTAAAATTGACTAATACTCACCCCTCCGCCGAGGTCCCTCGAAGTCCGTCGAAGTGCTCTGCCCGCAGCGCAGGCACTTCATATCGAATGAAGTGCCTGCGCATGCGCAGAGACTTCAAAGCCGCACTTAGAAAATTTCAGCCCAGATATGAAAACCCACTGCGCATGCGCAGGGTCTTCATATCTGGGCCGGAGTCTTCTAAGTCGGACGCGTCTGCCGGACAGGTAAGTTTTGTCTTTTTTTTTTTAACTGTTATAAACGTTTTTAATGTTTATCTTTATTTTTTTATTTATATATATATATGTTTATGAATAACAACATTAACAGAAATAAACTATTAGTATATTTATTTATTTAATTATGAATAACA
>WWET01000202.1:474726-492074 GCA_011038615.1 Limnodynastes dumerilii | reverse complement strand
ATGGTGATTATACTGTTATGTATAGTGATAATGGTGATTATACCACTGTTATGTATAGTGATAATGGTGATTATACCACTGTTATGTATAGTGATAATGGTGATTATACCACTGTTATGTATAGTGATAATGGTGATTATACCACTGTTATGTATAGTGATAATGGTGATTATACCACTGTTATGTATAGTGATAATGGTGATTATACCACTGTTATGTATAGTGATAATGGTGATTATACCACTGTTATGTATAGTGATAATGGTGATTATACCACTGTTATGTATAGTGATAATGGTGATTATACCACTGTTATGTATAGTGAATGATGGTGATTATACACTGTTATGTATAGTGATAATGGTGATTATACCACTGTTATGTATAGTGATAATGGTGATTATACCACTGTTATGTATTGTGATAATGGTGATTATACCACTGTTATGTATTGTGATAATGGTGATTATACCACTGTTATGTATTGTGATAATGGTGATTATACCACTGTTATGTATTGTGATAATGGTGATTATACCACTGTTATGTATAGTGATAAGTGGTTATTATATACTGTTATGTATAGTGATAATGGTGATTATACACTGTTATGTATAGTGATAATGGTGATTATACACTGTTATGTATAGTGATAATGGTGATTATACACTGTTATGTATAGTGATAATGGTGATTATATTACATGTGAGGATTCTCTGTTAAATGACAGTAACACAATGACATTACATTCTCATCTCCAGTCACAGGATTCTCTGTTATTTGTCATATAATGTAAAAAATATATGGTCATAAAAAAACGATTAAATACATTGTAATAATAAGTATGTTTAAAAATGAACGTCCGCACAGATTAGCAGCATTTTCATATATTTAGTGAAGATACGGATAAACGATCAGCTCTTCCGGTGGTCTCATAAAGCCGCGGAGTGTCAGCCGCCATCCTCGCCCCAGACTTAGACAAGTTCTGTAGCTGCTGCAAATGATCCGCGGATTCTGCGCTGGTTCCTGTACACAGACCACGTCCTGTCTATGCCAACGTCACCACGAAAACCTCACAATGGCGTTTGATGATGAGAGATGATGGCCGCCTGCTCCATAGCGCGTACCTCTGTATATTGGGCATAACTTGGGTATAGTGATAATGGTGATTATACGCTGTTATGTATAGTGATAATGGTGATTATACGCTGTTATGTATAGTGATAATGGTGATTATACGCTGTTATGTATAGTGATAATGGTGATTATATTATATATTGGGCATGACTTGGTATTACAACATATGACCGTGTAAGCGCAGCGGCCATTTTGACTCTGCCATGTTATGTTCACAGGAATGGGAAAACTCGAGGTAAGACCTGGCTATCAGAGCTCGCTGGAGCAAGGTGCACGGGGCTTGCGCCAATGCGTACAGATTGCGTTCTCGCGACGACATCAGGATCAGAACTCGGGATCCGCAGCTCCTTGTTTGCTTGTTTCAGGCTGTTTACCGTTTGTTGACGATGGGGAGTGATTAATGTCCTGTTCCCGTTACCATAGATGAAGTATAATGTCTCGCACATCTGACTCTTCTTAAGCCCGGATGCCAGGCGTGTTTGTGCGGAGCGTCATGAGGCCCCCGGTTATAAAGATCAGCAGCGGAGGAAATGGTTGGGATGCTTCGCTCTCCTCACACTTCAGCCTCCCGGTGGGGTTCCTTCGGCCCCGACCTTGTCCAAGCCCTAACCCACACCAGCTGTGACGCCATCCTGCACTCAGCTCAGACTCCTCATTAATGAGGGAAATTCCACTAATTACAAAGCAGACACCGCGGCTTTATGACGTGTTAGAGAGCGCCGAGCAATCGCGGGTTCTGATTAAATGATTGCATTATCGGAGCATTTATGAGAGTTTAAGAATCCAGAAACATGAAATTATTTTCCAGCACAACCTGAAAGTAATTAACCCCCCCCTCCTATATGTACTTTAAATACATCCCCCGGGAATTTACTATCCAATTATAGCAACGTGGAGCTCAGGGTAACAAACACAGAACACTAGAGGGAGCTGCAGCTCAGCAGGTGTAATGGATCTATGGCTGTGCGCAGATTCCAGCTCTCATGTATGTAGTACTAAGAGAGAGAACTGCACCCTCTGCTCTCCTGTATCAGGGGTTAAATTGGACGTAACGTCCATTCAAAAGAGCTTTTCTTTCCTTCTGAAAATGAATAAAGTTACCGCTAGATGCGGAACGGGAGGGTTAGGGTCAGGCTGCGGGGGAGGGAGGGTTAGGGTTAGGCTGTTGGGAAGGGAGGGTTAGGGTTAGGCTGCGGGGAAGGGAGTCTTAGGGTCAGGCTTCAGGGGAGAGTTAGGGTCAGGCTGCGGGGAAGGGAGGGTTAGGGTTAGGCTGTGGGGAAGGGAGGATTAGGGCCAGCAATTGAAGTCCCAGCCAGCCTATCCAAATAGGGCAGATCGCTCCAGGTATCCACACACCCCCATGCAAGGGCCCCGGAAACAGAGCTGAATGCAGACATAAAACAGGACTGTTTGCACCAACCCCAGGTCATGTCTAAGGCCAGGGTCAGGGGTCACCTATCACCTATAGCAGAGCCCTGTAGTAGGACGCATTATAGAAAATCCATACGCCATCATTAGACAAGAGACGCGTCCGCTCTCCATCACATTCAGCCTTAATCTTGTGCAATGTTCTGGCCACGTATCTGCGGCGCGTTTCGCTGCTGTGCGCTCGTACACTACGTTCCGCAATTGGCTGCAGTCATCAGGACACGGTGTATGTGCTTTTGGACAGGTCTCTGGCACACACTCCTCTGGGTCGGGCGAGAGCACGTTCAGGGTCCGGTTCTTCCGTTGAGCGTTATTCCAGTAGGTGACGGACTCTTTCTGTGTACGAGGCGATGGTTTGGGGTCCACGCATGCTCACATACAGGGAATTCCACATACCAGGGAGAATTCTTTACATTCAGCGGCGCAGACATATAAACGGCTGCAGACGGCCAGATGTCTGTCTTAAATTAGGTGCTTGAAAGCTGCAGAAGTCAGTTACAAACACAGCAACAACTGCTTCCAATCACCGGGCTATTTGTAGCGAGCTCGTGGCTATTGTCACCTATATAATGGACAGGGGGAGGACTGGAGATAATACCAGGTGTCTGCAATGCTGCAATCTAATGGGGCTCCATGCTGCGATTACTCATAATTCATATGCAAGAATTTACCTGGTTCCACAATGGGGCATATGACAGGATAATCCGCACCACTTTCATGTCCAGGGTCATAATGATATAACAGCTATAATATGACATGCACTAAACCTCTCCCGCATTGATTATTGCAATGTTCTCCTTAGTGGACGGCTGCATTATTAAATGACTCCCCCAGAGTGTAAATAGCACTTAGAAGCCAGGCTGATATAGCCGACGAAACACTCTTCTAGAGCTGCTCCACTCTGTCAGTCTCTAGATATCGGTCTGGTATGTCTCAGAATCAAATACAAAATCCATTTACTAACCTACAAAACCATCAATAACACTGCACCTACAGTACATAAATATCCTCACTCGCCTCCTATATATCCTCACTCGCCTCCTATATATCCTCACTCGTCCTATATATCCTCACTCGCCTCCTATATATCCTCACTCGCCTCCTATATATCCTCACTCGCCTAAATATCCTCATTCATCATATATCTATATCCCAGCTCTCTCTCTCTCTCAGATCCTCACAGGACATACAGCTCCTCTACACCAACCAAATGCTCTGACTCCCAGTTACAAGACTTCTCCCGGGCTGCACCCACTCTCTGGAATAAAGACAGTATAAATCTCGGCCGCTTGGTTTGAGCAGCTTTATTGATCTATGATCGGCCGGCATATAGATCAGATATATGTGGGACATTTTTAATTTAATCTTATTTCAATTTAAATCATTGTTATTAATATTTACAATACATTTTGTTTGTTTCTTTATACTTTTGAACCTATTTAGCGCCAATCATATACCTTCCTCACCCACTAGACTATTCTCTACTCTCCAAACTTCCAAGCGCTCCCTTAAAACTCATCTCCCCAGACAAGTTACCAGATTCCTCAATCTACTTCTTAACCCACATCTCCTTTTTTATTATTATATTATTATTAATGCTTATTTATTGCGTCACAAATTGTCTGCAGCGCTTTAAAGAGAAAATTAGACATTTACATCAGTCGCCGCCCCTATTGGAGCTGAATACTAAGGTCCCTAACACACACACATACAGACACACACACACAAACACACACATACAGACACACGCACACAGACACACAAACAGACACAACCTATTTAGCGCCAATCATATACCTTCCTCACCCACTAGACTATTCTCTACTCTCCAAACTTCCAAGCGCTCCCTTAAAACTCTTCTCTCCAGACAAGTTACCTGATTCCTCAACCTACTTCTTAACCCACATCTCCTTTTTTATTATTATATTATTATTAATGCTTATTTATTGCGCCACAAATTGTCTGCAGCGCTTTAAAGAGAAAATTAGACATTCACATCAGTCGCTGCCCCTATTGGAGCTGAATACTAAGGTCACTAACACACATACAGACACACACACACAAACACATACAGACAGACACACACACACACACATACAGACACACACACACACATACAGACACACACACACAAACACACATACACACACAAACACACATACAGACACACACACACAAACACACATACAGACACACACAGACACACACACACGCACACACACACAAACACACACACACACACACATACACATGCACACAGACACGCACACAGACACACACAAACACTAGGGTTAATTTATTTAGCATCAATTTATTCTACCAGCATGTTTTTGGAGTCTGGGAGGAAACCAGAGCACCTGGAGGAAACCCACACAGACACAGGGAGAACATAGACACTGCACACAGATAAATGATTAACACAAACGTACACTTTCTCTTTCCATACTAAAATTCCCCTCAGCCCTGGTAGTAAGTGCTCTGATTGCCAGAGCATGCTGGGTCTTGTAGTTCTACAGGCTCCCTAACAATACATCTTCCAATTAACCTATCCCCAGGGCAGCATGGAAGAGATGGAAGAGAATGGGTGATTTTAGGGCACGATTCTGTGCACGTTAAGTCCGTGGCCTGGTGGGTGACTCACAGACTAAATATAGAATTTCAGGAGCCGAGTCATAGCCTTGACCCCCGTGAATGCTGGTTATTGTTCCTGAATGGGAACGCCGGAGTAGTACTCCCCTAATCCGCTCATTATCGACCAGGAATGCAATCCGATTACACATATCAGCAGCTCATAAACAGGAGAGACCCAACATAAAAGACTGGACAGGAAACACTGTGTAACCGCCCTGCGTCGTCCTCACCGGGACCATGTGGCCCAAATAATAACCAAAGGCGGAAAATTGGCCGAATCCAGACTTATGATGTGGATTATCGCTGTATCCAGCCTTCTGCGGGCACCGGGGAAGCCACTCCCATTGCGCAGAAGATTGTAAATAGAGCTCAAAGACACAACCTCTAATAAATCACCCACAGACTGCACCAGGAAGAGTTATATCCACTTATTACTAACGCCGGTCACAAGACACAAACCACAATCCCCAATAATATATAACAACATAAAACCCAGATTCCCAATTCCCTCATATCACACAGCACCATCTTATCAGATCTCGCTGCCGCATTGTATTCTACGATCTGCAAACTTAGCAACAGGAATAAACAGGACAGAGCCACTTACTGATTATACGTTCTTGACAGTCATTGCATTATAAATTCACATTTCATCTATTACTGTCATTAAACCAAACAAGAGCAAAAATTCCAACTCTGCACAACATTAAACATTGAGGCTTTACTCCTCAAAATGTATTGGGACATCACTGAGTGTGCAGCCTATCCGGTCACTAGGGGTCAGTGACATCACAGAGTGCAGCCTATCCCGTCACTAGGAGCCAGTGCCATCACTGAGAACGCAGCCTATCCGGTCACTAGGAACCAGTGCCATCACTGAGAACGCAGCCTATCCCATCACTGAGAATGCAGCCTATCAGGTCACTATGAACCAGTGCCATCACTGAGAACGCAGCCTATCCGGTCACTAGGAACCAGTGGCATCACAGAGTGCAGCCTATCCGGTCACTAGGAACCAGTGGCATCACAGAGTGCAGCCTATCCGGTCACTAGGGGTCAGTGACATCACAGAGTGCAGCCTATCTGGTCACTAGGAGCCAGTGCCATCACTGAGAGTACAGCCTATACCATCACTGAGAATGCCGCCTATCAGGTCACTATGAACCAGTGACATCACTGAGAGTGCAGCCTATCCCGTCACTAGGAGCCATTGACATCACTGAGAATGCAGCCTATCCGGTCACTAGGAACCAGTGACATCACTGAGAGTGCAGCCTATCCCGTCACTAGCAGCCAGTGCCATCACTGAGAACGCAGCCTATCCGGTCACTAGGAACCAGTGACATTACTAAGGATGACGCCTATCCAGTCACTAGGAGCCAGTGAAGTGAAATGAATGAAAAAATTATAGAATAAAGTAGGAAACAATAGACATTATTTTGCACCCTTTGATCTGTGTATAACGACGTGCTATATATCCTCACTGTGCGGAAAAATTACTTCACTGAAAGGGTGATAGATAAATGGAATATTCTCCCATCTGAGGTGGTTGAGGCCAATACAGTAGAACAATTTAAACATGCTTGGGATAAATATAAGGGTATCCTAAATTGTAACCCCAATTGAGGGTAAATAGGGTCTAGGGTCAGTATAGTTTTCAATAAACAAATGGGCAGACTAGATGGGCCATGTGGCTCTTATCTGCCGTCACTTTCTATGTTTCTAAGATCTGTTTTCAACAGAAAATGATCTTTTTCAATAAGTTTTTTTATTTTTCCTTCATAACAATTTTTTTTTACAAAAAAAAACATTTTTAATAATTGCATGTTTCTCTTGTCCCAGAATATATTTAATGTTAACATATATATATATAATTTATATAGCTTTGGACTGGGTTTGGACTGAGCCTGAATTGTTAATCTGTTATTTCCCATTCAGCGGTTATTGAGTATTAACGTCTTGTCTGATGGGTGTAAGGACAACCGTGATAAAGAGAGATCAGATAACGGGAACATTAGTGAGGACTCTCTTTGGAAACACACAATACAGATGGTAAACATCACACATAACGTTCCCAGCACACAGTAAAAATGCACGGAATGAGCCCTTAAACCCCCCAGTGAATCCTGGACAGCGCACAATAAATAGCAATAAATCTTGGGATAATTACAGGCGAGATTAATGCAGGAACACAGAGAGAGCCATCGCCTCACTTACATCCATTCCCTGCTGTTGTTTGTGTCATCTTAAATAAACCCCATAAAAATGTTTACATTCGGAAGACAATAATCATTCACCGCAAATCAATGTCCTGTTTATAAACCCGGCTCTAATCAGCATGAAGGAGACCGAAGTCGTGTGTCAGAGGAGGAATCGCGCTTTGTCCCTCGGTTTGAAACATGTCGATGGCTTCTTGCTGCCATCATTGTGTGAACGTGACTCGTAGCAGGTCACAGCAGTGACAACATTAATATAGGACGCGGATCTGGTGTACGTGCGCGGTGACCTTCACAAAACGCATAATAAAGCAGTCTCCGTATGACCTCAGCGCCACGATTAAAAACCCAGCAATAGGTGAGAACAATATTAAAGCATCAGAGCTACCCACAAGAACGTATTTAGGGGATTATTATAATTATCATTTTTTTTAAAAGGGGCCATTTCTACAAACAATAAGGGTGACAGAGTCCGCAGATGTGAGTGGCAGAATGCAATAAATAAAGGTCACGTGATGATCCTCCTGCATGGGGTCAGTTAATAATTTCACCTTTTTGCTCTCTACTCATCAACTGTACTACGGGACAGAGAGCATCCTGGTCACATGACGGCAGGTAGAGGAACCGGGACAGAGAGCAGCCTGGTCACATGACGGCAGGTAGAGGAACCGGGACAGAGAGCAGCCTGGTCACATGACGGCAGGTAGAGGAACCGGGACAGAGAGCAGCCTGGTCACATGACGGCAGGTAGAGGAACCGGGACAGAGAGCAGCCTGGTCACATGACGGCAGGTAGAGGAACCGGGACAGAGAGCAGCCTGGTCACATGACGGCAGGTAGAGGAACCGGGACAGAGAGCAGCCTGGTCACATGACGGCAGGTAGAGGAACCGGGACAGAGAGCAGCCTGGTCACATGACGGCAGGTAGAGGAACCGGGACAGAGAGCAGCCTGGTCACATGACGGCAGGTAGAGGAACCGGGACAGAGAGCAGCCTGGTCACATGACGGCAGGTAGAGGAACCGGGACAGAGAGCAGCCTGGTCACATGACGGCAGGTAGAGGAACCGGGACAGAGAGCAGCCTGGTCACATGACGGCAGGTAGAGGAACCGGGACAGAGAGCAGCCTGGTCACATGACGGCAGGTAGAGGAACCGGGACAGAGAGCAGCCTGGTCACATGACGGCAGGTAGAGGAACCGGGACAGAGAGCAGCCTGGTCACATGACGGCAGGTAGAGGAACCGGGACAGAGAGCAGCCTGGTCACATGACGGCAGGTAGAGGAACCGGGACAGAGAGCAGCCTGGTCACATGACGGCAGGTAGAGGAACCGGGACAGAGAGCAGCCTGGTCACATGACGGCAGGTAGAGGAACCGGGACAGAGAGCAGCCTGGTCACATGACGGCAGGTAGAGGAACCGGGACAGAGAGCAGCCTGGTCACATGACGGCAGGTAGAGGAACCGGGACAGAGAGCAGCCTGGTCACATGACGGCAGGTAGAGGAACCGGGACAGAGAGCAGCCTGGTCACATGACGGCAGGTAGAGGAACCGGGACAGAGAGCAGCCTGGTCACATGACGGCAGGTAGAGGAACCGGGACAGAGAGCAGCCTGGTCACATGACGGCAGGTAGAGGAACCGGGACAGAGAGCAGCCTGGTCACATGACGGCAGGTAGAGGAACCGGGACAGAGAGCAGCCTGGTCACATGACGGCAGGTAGAGGAACCGGGACAGAGAGCAGCCTGGTCACATGACGGCAGGTAGAGGAACCGGGACAGAGAGCAGCCTGGTCACATGACGGCAGGTAGAGGAACCGGGACAGAGAGCAGCCTGGTCACATGACGGCAGGTAGAGGAACCGGGACAGAGAGCAGCCTGGTCACATGACGGCAGGTAGAGGAACCGGGACAGAGAGCAGCCTGGTCACATGACGGCAGGTAGAGGAACCGGGACAGAGAGCAGCCTGGTCACATGACGGCAGGTAGAGGAACCGGGACAGAGAGCAGCCTGGTCACATGACGGCAGGTAGAGGAACCGGGACAGAGAGCAGCCTGGTCACATGACGGCAGGTAGAGGAACCGGGACAGAGAGCAGCCTGGTCACATGACGGCAGGTAGAGGAACCGGGACAGAGAGCAGCCTGGTCACATGACGGCAGGTAGAGGAACCGGGACAGAGAGCAGCCTGGTCACATGACGGCAGGTAGAGGAACCGGGACAGAGAGCAGCCTGGTCACATGACGGCAGGTAGAGGAACCGGGACAGAGAGCAGCCTGGTCACATGACGGCAGGTAGAGGAACCGGGACAGAGAGCAGCCTGGTCACATGACGGCAGGTAGAGGAACCGGGACAGAGAGCAGCCTGGTCACATGACGGCAGGTAGAGGAACCGGGACAGAGAGCAGCCTGGTCACATGACGGCAGGTAGAGGAACCGGGACAGAGAGCAGCCTGGTCACATGACGGCAGGTAGAGGAACCGGGACAGAGAGCAGCCTGGTCACATGACGGCAGGTAGAGGAACCGGGACAGAGAGCAGCCTGGTCACATGACGGCAGGTAGAGGAACCGGGACAGAGAGCAGCCTGGTCACATGACGGCAGGTAGAGGAACCGGGACAGAGAGCAGCCTGGTCACATGACGGCAGGTAGAGGAACCGGGACAGAGAGCAGCCTGGTCACATGACGGCAGGTAGAGGAACCGGGACAGAGAGCAGCCTGGTCACATGACGGCAGGTAGAGGAACCGGGACAGAGAGCAGCCTGGTCACATGACGGCAGGTAGAGGAACCGGGACAGAGAGCAGCCTGGTCACATGACGGCAGGTAGAGGAACCGGGACAGAGAGCAGCCTGGTCACATGACGGCAGGTAGAGGAACCGGGACAGAGAGCAGCCTGGTCACATGACGGCAGGTAGAGGAACCGGGACAGAGAGCAGCCTGGTCACATGACGGCAGGTAGAGGAACCGGGACAGAGAGCAGCCTGGTCACATGACGGCAGGTAGAGGAACCGGGACAGAGAGCAGCCTGGTCACATGACGGCAGGTAGAGGAACCGGGACAGAGAGCAGCCTGGTCACATGACGGCAGGTAGAGGAACCGGGACAGAGAGCAGCCTGGTCACATGACGGCAGGTAGAGGAACCGGGACAGAGAGCAGCCTGGTCACATGACGGCAGGTAGAGGAACCGGGACAGAGAGCAGCCTGGTCACATGACGGCAGGTAGAGGAACCGGGACAGAGAGCAGCCTGGTCACATGACGGCAGGTAGAGGAACCGGGACAGAGAGCAGCCTGGTCACATGACGGCAGGTAGAGGAACCGGGACAGAGAGCAGCCTGGTCACATGACGGCAGGTAGAGGAACCGGGACAGAGAGCAGCCTGGTCACATGACGGCAGGTAGAGGAACCGGGACAGAGAGCAGCCTGGTCACATGACGGCAGGTAGAGGAACCGGGACAGAGAGCAGCCTGGTCACATGACGGCAGGTAGAGGAACCGGGACAGAGAGCAGCCTGGTCACATGACGGCAGGTAGAGGAACCGGGACAGAGAGCAGCCTGGTCACATGACGGCAGGTAGAGGAACCGGGACAGAGAGCAGCCTGGTCACATGACGGCAGGTAGAGGAACCGGGACAGAGAGCAGCCTGGTCACATGACGGCAGGTAGAGGAACCGGGACAGAGAGCAGCCTGGTCACATGACGGCAGGTAGAGGAACCGGGACAGAGAGCAGCCTGGTCACATGACGGCAGGTAGAGGAACCGGGACAGAGAGCAGCCTGGTCACATGACGGCAGGTAGAGGAACCGGGACAGAGAGCAGCCTGGTCACATGACGGCAGGTAGAGGAACCGGGACAGAGAGCAGCCTGGTCACATGACGGCAGGTAGAGGAACCGGGACAGAGAGCAGCCTGGTCACATGACGGCAGGTAGAGGAACCGGGACAGAGAGCAGCCTGGTCACATGACGGCAGGTAGAGGAACCGGGACAGAGAGCAGCCTGGTCACATGACGGCAGGTAGAGGAACCGGGACAGAGAGCAGCCTGGTCACATGACGGCAGGTAGAGGAACCGGGACAGAGAGCAGCCTGGTCACATGACGGCAGGTAGAGGAACCGGGACAGAGAGCAGCCTGGTCACATGACGGCAGGTAGAGGAACCGGGACAGAGAGCAGCCTGGTCACATGACGGCAGGTAGAGGAACCGGGACAGAGAGCAGCCTGGTCACATGACGGCAGGTAGAGGAACCGGGACAGAGAGCAGCCTGGTCACATGACGGCAGGTAGAGGAACCGGGACAGAGAGCAGCCTGGTCACATGACGGCAGGTAGAGGAACCGGGACAGAGAGCAGCCTGGTCACATGACGGCAGGTAGAGGAACCGGGACAGAGAGCAGCCTGGTCACATGACGGCAGGTAGAGGAACCGGGACAGAGAGCAGCCTGGTCACATGACGGCAGGTAGAGGAACCGGGACAGAGAGCAGCCTGGTCACATGACGGCAGGTAGAGGAACCGGGACAGAGAGCAGCCTGGTCACATGACGGCAGGTAGAGGAACCGGGACAGAGAGCAGCCTGGTCACATGACGGCAGGTAGAGGAACCGGGACAGAGAGCAGCCTGGTCACATGACGGCAGGTAGAGGAACCGGGACAGAGAGCAGCCTGGTCACATGACGGCAGGTAGAGGAACCGGGACAGAGAGCAGCCTGGTCACATGACGGCAGGTAGAGGAACCGGGACAGAGAGCAGCCTGGTCACATGACGGCAGGTAGAGGAACCGGGACAGAGAGCAGCCTGGTCACATGACGGCAGGTAGAGGAACCGGGACAGAGAGCAGCCTGGTCACATGACGGCAGGTAGAGGAACCGGGACAGAGAGCAGCCTGGTCACATGACGGCAGGTAGAGGAACCGGGACAGAGAGCAGCCTGGTCACATGACGGCAGGTAGAGGAACCGGGACAGAGAGCAGCCTGGTCACATGACGGCAGGTAGAGGAACCGGGACAGAGAGCAGCCTGGTCACATGACGGCAGGTAGAGGAACCGGGACAGAGAGCAGCCTGGTCACATGACGGCAGGTAGAGGAACCGGGACAGAGAGCAGCCTGGTCACATGACGGCAGGTAGAGGAACCGGGACAGAGAGCAGCCTGGTCACATGACGGCAGGTAGAGGAACCGGGACAGAGAGCAGCCTGGTCACATGACGGCAGGTAGAGGAACCGGGACAGAGAGCAGCCTGGTCACATGACGGCAGGTAGAGGAACCGGGACAGAGAGCAGCCTGGTCACATGACGGCAGGTAGAGGAACCGGGACAGAGAGCAGCCTGGTCACATGACGGCAGGTAGAGGAACCGGGACAGAGAGCAGCCTGGTCACATGACGGCAGGTAGAGGAACCGGGACAGAGAGCAGCCTGGTCACATGACGGCAGGTAGAGGAACCGGGACAGAGAGCAGCCTGGTCACATGACGGCAGGTAGAGGAACCGGGACAGAGAGCAGCCTGGTCACATGACGGCAGGTAGAGGAACCGGGACAGAGAGCAGCCTGGTCACATGACGGCAGGTAGAGGAACCGGGACAGAGAGCAGCCTGGTCACATGACGGCAGGTAGAGGAACCGGGACAGAGAGCAGCCTGGTCACATGACGGCAGGTAGAGGAACCGGGACAGAGAGCAGCCTGGTCACATGACGGCAGGTAGAGGAACCGGGACAGAGAGCAGCCTGGTCACATGACGGCAGGTAGAGGAACCGGGACAGAGAGCAGCCTGGTCACATGACGGCAGGTAGAGGAACCGGGACAGAGAGCAGCCTGGTCACATGACGGCAGGTAGAGGAACCGGGACAGAGAGCAGCCTGGTCACATGACGGCAGGTAGAGGAACCGGGACAGAGAGCAGCCTGGTCACATGACGGCAGGTAGAGGAACCGGGACAGAGAGCAGCCTGGTCACATGACGGCAGGTAGAGGAACCGGGACAGAGAGCAGCCTGGTCACATGACGGCAGGTAGAGGAACCGGGACAGAGAGCAGCCTGGTCACATGACGGCAGGTAGAGGAACCGGGACAGAGAGCAGCCTGGTCACATGACGGCAGGTAGAGGAACCGGGACAGAGAGCAGCCTGGTCACATGACGGCAGGTAGAGGAACCGGGACAGAGAGCAGCCTGGTCACATGACGGCAGGTAGAGGAACCGGGACAGAGAGCAGCCTGGTCACATGACGGCAGGTAGAGGAACCGGGACAGAGAGCAGCCTGGTCACATGACGGCAGGTAGAGGAACCGGGACAGAGAGCAGCCTGGTCACATGACGGCAGGTAGAGGAACCGGGACAGAGAGCAGCCTGGTCACATGACGGCAGGTAGAGGAACCGGGACAGAGAGCAGCCTGGTCACATGACGGCAGGTAGAGGAACCGGGACAGAGAGCAGCCTGGTCACATGACGGCAGGTAGAGGAACCGGGACAGAGAGCAGCCTGGTCACATGACGGCAGGTAGAGGAACCGGGACAGAGAGCAGCCTGGTCACATGACGGCAGGTAGAGGAACCGGGACAGAGAGCAGCCTGGTCACATGACGGCAGGTAGAGGAACCGGGACAGAGAGCAGCCTGGTCACATGACGGCAGGTAGAGGAACCGGGACAGAGAGCAGCCTGGTCACATGACGGCAGGTAGAGGAACCGGGACAGAGAGCAGCCTGGTCACATGACGGCAGGTAGAGGAACCGGGACAGAGAGCAGCCTGGTCACATGACGGCAGGTAGAGGAACCGGGACAGAGAGCAGCCTGGTCACATGACGGCAGGTAGAGGAACCGGGACAGAGAGCAGCCTGGTCACATGACGGCAGGTAGAGGAACCGGGACAGAGAGCAGCCTGGTCACATGACGGCAGGTAGAGGAACCGGGACAGAGAGCAGCCTGGTCACATGACGGCAGGTAGAGGAACCGGGACAGAGAGCAGCCTGGTCACATGACGGCAGGTAGAGGAACCGGGACAGAGAGCAGCCTGGTCACATGACGGCAGGTAGAGGAACCGGGACAGAGAGCAGCCTGGTCACATGACGGCAGGTAGAGGAACCGGGACAGAGAGCAGCCTGGTCACATGACGGCAGGTAGAGGAACCGGGACAGAGAGCAGCCTGGTCACATGACGGCAGGTAGAGGAACCGGGACAGAGAGCAGCCTGGTCACATGACGGCAGGTAGAGGAACCGGGACAGAGAGCAGCCTGGTCACATGACGGCAGGTAGAGGAACCGGGACAGAGAGCAGCCTGGTCACATGACGGCAGGTAGAGGAACCGGGACAGAGAGCAGCCTGGTCACATGACGGCAGGTAGAGGAACCGGGACAGAGAGCAGCCTGGTCACATGACGGCAGGTAGAGGAACCGGGACAGAGAGCAGCCTGGTCACATGACGGCAGGTAGAGGAACCGGGACAGAGAGCAGCCTGGTCACATGACGGCAGGTAGAGGGTGTAACTCTCCCCCCCTGACACTCATCATGTGTTACCCCGGTGTAACTCTCTCCACCTGACACTCATCATGGGTTACCCCGGTGTATATATCACCCCCCGACACTCATCATGGTGTTACCCCGGTGTAACTCTCTCCCCCTGACACTCATCATGGTATCACCCTGGTGTATATATCACCCCCTGACACTCATCATGGTGTTACCCCGATGTAACTCTACTCCTGATTTTTCTCTTATTTTCACACTATGAATCCTGTTCTATCTAATGAACACTGGGGTACAGAAACGCGTGGGGTTAATGAGTCTATATAAAACATAAGTTGTCTTGATTATAGGTCCAAACAGACACAGACCTTGTCTCACGGACACGATTCTCACACACGTGTTTAGAAGCTGAGGTGCTAGTGATCGCTGTTACATGCAACATGACAGGGGTCACCATAGTTTTTGGCTGTTCATGGACGGTTGTGAAGTATTGTCGCTCTATATTTATAGCAACAGCTGAACTATTTCCATTAAGATAGATTCCTTTGGTTGCTAGGAGGCAAATTGCCAGTCTGTTAATATTCCACCGACACAACCAGACATCCAGAACAATACTCTCTGCAAAAACACCAAACGCTTCTTATGTCATCTTCCATCAAAGCAAAATATGGAGGGAATAAAAGAAACCACAGAGGGGATTCTGCTCCCCCCAAACCTGATTTGTGCACTACATGTACCAGAGATGCCAGCAAAAACATGGAAGAAGTTCCCCAGATTAAATTTTGTCTCATTTAATGGAATATAAAAATAATGTCCTAAAAGTCTGCTTGTAAATGTATTATTCAGCACAGTTTCCATTGTTTGACTTCTCTTCCCCATACTCCTCTGACAGTCTTACTTAGGAGAACACAGTAGCAGCGCATTGTGCCTTTAATGCCAATGGCTTTATAGGACATGATTGGTGACCCCCATATACTATCCCTGGAGACATTCTTCTATCATTCCTTGGTACATTCTGAGGGCTGTGATGAATGGCACCTAGGGGGCAGTAACGTAATCTCTGATTTCATCATGTAAACAGATGCGTATAATCCAATCCAGAAGAACAAGAATCCCTGGATGTCCACATAGCCAAAACGGAGACCCCAAGGGGACAGTGCTGCCCCTAATGACAGGTAGAGCAGAATGACCGCACTTGGCAGCCATTTTTTGTTGGCCCTCCAGAGAGATTTTAAAAAGCAGTTAATGATTTGAAGGAGGACATTTGGATACTGGATTGTTATTGGTATTATGATCGCTTGTTATTTATAGTGAGAGACAATCACTAATTAAACCCTAGAAAAATATTGTGACTTCCATAAACACAAATGATGTACTGTGTTTTAAGTTAGCCGTGAAAGGGTTATCTGGCATCCACGAGCTTACAAGCCACGCATGGATATAGTTATATGTTTACGGCTCCCGAGCTCCCTACACAAATGTACTGTTAATGACGCCTCTTAAAAGCAGTGAGGGAGCTAAACCGCAGACCTCAGACATGAGAGGAGGCCCTGGATTTACCTGCTGAGCGGCTGCTAACGGGAGAGCATCCCATCCAATCCGGGACCTCAGGCTGTATCACGCCGGGATCCAGCACCAATGACCAGGCCAGGGCACAGGGTCTACTCCCCGGGAGGTGCAGGGTCCCAACAAAAAATCCCCAAATTCAGTCACAAACACGACCGTCTACCTCACACCGGACCCCACTTTTATATGCGTGCGATCCTAACGTCTGTGCGTGCGACAGTGCTTCTCTCTTCTCGCACGCTCGGCACTCACGAGCTGAGGACCCTGCCCGTAAAATCATACGTAAAGGCTGAGCGCAGCCCTTAATGTAAGATTTACATAGCTCCTCCCACCTAAAATGCATTCCACGTGTACACAGGGAAACACGTCACGCCGGCGTGAGCCGTCACTGGGACATAAATCATACTGCGCTCTGATACGTAACAGCCCTACTTATGCATTCACTACGTGTAAGTACCGGTCACTATTATTTCTGCATCCAGTCTGCCCAAATATTATGTTAAAAAACATACTTAATACAGACTGTATCTGACCCCAATTAAGTTTAAGATTTAGGATATTCTTATATTTATCCCCAGCATGTTTACACTGCTCTCCTGTGTTACCTCTACCCCTCAGATGGGAGAATATTCCACTTATCTATCACCCTCTCACTGACCTCATTATCCACACATTCCCTCTGTACCTGTACCCAATTGATCCACAGGTCCTCATGTTCTATTACATCTATGATATATGTGAAAGCTGCCTCATCTCTTCTCTGCTCCAAGCTATACGTTACTTCCTCTAGTCTGTATCTCTGTATGGTGTGTGACACAGGCCATGCTCCATTTTAGTTGCTCTTCTCTGCTCCAAGCTATACATGCTACTTCCTCTAGTCTCTCTCTGTATGTTGTGTAACACAGACCATGGACCACTTTAGTTGCTCTTCTTTGCCCAGTC
>WWET01000202.1:458140-473347 GCA_011038615.1 Limnodynastes dumerilii | reverse complement strand
GCTATACATGTTACTTTCTCTAGTGTCTCTGTATGGTGTGTGACATAAGCTATACATGTTACTTCCTCTAGTGTCTCTGTATGGTGTGTGACACAGGCCATGCACCATGTTAGTTGCTCTTCTCTGCTCCAAGCTATACATGTTTCTTCCTCTAGTCAGTCTCTGTATAGTGTGTGACACAGGCCATGCATACATGTTACTTCCTCTAGTCTCTCTCTGTATATGTGTTGTTGAAGTATTTCATGCTCTACTCATGACAAGAACATATACATAATTCATCTGTTGCATACAGTAGGTTCCCCTGTAGCGGCTATAGTAAAGCACATAGACTATTTGAGGCCGCTGTGTCTATGTCTCTATATTTTGACCTTTTCGTTATGAAAACAATAGTTGGCATTTTACCACCGTTACATTACATAAGAATCCCCCGCATAACCTCGTCTCGTCCCGGTCATTACGGAGGACATCTCTGGTCAATATGAGAGCTGGTAATTCAGGGACAAATCAAACTTCAAATTACAAAGTCCAAATGGGTCCATCTCAGTGTCTGGTTCCCATCGTCTTTCTATAAGAGAGAACGCCCCCTTATTATCCCTTACTGATATGAAGACTGACACCCTGATAGTCATAAAGTTTAAGCTCCACCCACTGCGTCTGAAACACCACCAATAACCTCATCCCTAATAAATGACAATGAATTCTGTGAAAAAAATATTGCATCAGATTATATTACACGCTAGCTTGCGATAATTAAAGTATTATGAATGCCCTGGAGATGCTATTTTCCATTACTGTACTTATAAAACAAAAAAAGACACGAGAGGAATTTGGCGCTTTGAATTAGCACGGGCCGGTAATTAAAAACAGCGGCACGTGGGATCAATGTACCCCGGACAAGACACATCTTGCGTGACCTTCCATTAATATGCGTGCGATTATTAGGGAATCACTGCAGGCGCGGTAATGGAGGACCAGGACGTCATCGGCATCGCACCGCAGTACAGAGGCGCAAAGTAAGAGGAATGCGGGACATGGTGTGTGAGGTCATCGCGTATTTATAACCTTGTGTTGCTGACTATAAATTAGGCAGATTCCTAAGACGAGATTTAGTTATAAATCGCCAGCGCTGTCATTGCGTGAGACGCCATAGTATAAGTTCTGATCTTTACGTATCTTGTGCAAGTAATAAAATACTTTGTGTTTATTCACGGTCACGGTATAGAGAGTGACGGGCGACCTACCTACGGGGGAGCCGGCGGGCACAATGCGTTTCTTCTCGCCTCTGCTCCCCGCGGTGGAGGTCTGGTTCTTTTGGACGCTTTCTTGTATTAATTCCTGGACTTTGAGGTCGTTGATTTTCGGGAAGGGCAGGATGTGGACGCGGAGGTGCGAGCCCTCTGTGGGCTTCGGAACTTTCTGGAATGCCATGTGGGGGTTGGGATTCTCCTATAAAAATACAAAAAGACTAAACATGTGCCATAGATTCATGACAAGCATATTAACGACACGTTACAGGTGCAGCCAATCAGAACATGGTAGGGTTTTTCAATCGGATATACGCTGGCGCGAGGGGCGGGATCACATGAACGTCTGGATATAGCGGCACTGCTATTCAGGATAACCGTGTGCGTGTTACTCGCAGATCCGAACACAAATGAAAAGAAAGTTAGTATTCTCCTTTATTTCCAGATGGTAAAAGTGAGGAATAAGATTAAAAGAAAAAGAGAAAAGGACTCATGAGACGCTCGTCACCGGGAGACATCGCGCGACATTCCGTCTAACGGAGAGTCGTCTTCTTTTCCATTACCGTGAACCCCTCTGACTTGGAGGAGTAGGATATGGGAAACAAACATTGCTGCATAGCGGAGATTTTTCTTTAATGATAGTAATCATGTCTGTGGAATCAGGAGAATGTAATAATATATTGTTTTTGACCCAAAAGTCTTAAAGTGCCACAGTGTCTGTTTCAGCTCTTGGCCAGCAGATAGAACAGCGACACCTGCAGACATTATGAAGGTACTGCACAAATAAGCAAAAAGGGGAAAAATACACTTGTTAACAAAAAAGGGCATAATACGACTGAAAATGAAATGCCAGAGACTACATCAAAGTATGGGATCGCACACAGCAAGAGATTAGCATCGGATGGGGGGTAAATGGTGAATTATAAAAAGGACAGACGGAGTCTATGCAACATAAAGGCTTTAAGGCAGTTACTGAACCAACAAAGCAGCCACAGATCGTTAGTATAGACTGCGACGGGGACACGAGTCCGGTCTCAAAACGGTTACCGTAAATCACCCATTAGCGTGGAGTAACTTTCCTGTCACAGTGCCCCTAGTGGGGAAGAAATGTAAGTGGAAGGCACATACTGGTTAATCACAGTCCATCATAAACATATGGCGGAGACAGCTCACGTTTTTGAAGAGTTGTTCTGCGAGCTCCTTGACGCGTTTCAGAATGGCCGGCGCGTCGCTATGTTCTTCATCTTTAATTCTTTCAACTTCAACGGAAACCAGCTGCGTGAGAGGAACGCAATAACAGCTCGTTTAATACACGGTTACACCTCACACATTGCTATATGATAATGGTATCGTTCCGATCATATTACATCCCAGGTTTTCCACAGATGAATAAATAGATTTCCCATTTCCAGGTATCAAGCAGAAAAAATAAACAAAAACAAACTTTAAATAAACTTTCCCTTATTCATCCCAAGAAATGAACTCTAATTATTCTGCTAATGGAGCGATCACCAGGGTACCGGTCATAGTAACCTCCTGCGGGTGACTGCTCTGTCCCCTGTAAAGGTGTGTTTTCATTATTTAATCTAACGGATATTTAATAACACTAAGGGCCAGATTTACTAAGCTGCAGGTTTGGAAAAGTGGAGATGTTGCCCATAGCAACCAATCAGATTCTAGCTCTCACTTTCCTTTCACATAATAGAGAATGTCAGCGAAAATCTGATTGGTTGCTATGGGCAACATCTCCACTTTTCCAAACCCGCAGCTTAGTAAATCTGGCCCCCAGAGTGTAAATACGCAATGACAGAAGCTTAGATTTGCAAGCCTACAGCACGTTAGAGCATGTAAGACACATGGTTCACCACTAGGGGGCGCTCAGTTAAATCCTAACCCGCAGGCAGAAGCCCCTATTACAACACGAGAGAGCGTCAAGAGACCAATCAGATGCTCCAGTGTCTATTGTCACGTCCGTGCGATCCTACAGTGCGCAGGGAGGGTGGTGCCCTCCTCCTGAACGTCCCTCACATCTGCGGAGCTTATGAGCTGAGAACCCGGCCCTGAAGGTTACACACCGGCCCCCACGTAAAATGCAGAAACATACGTAAGGGATTAGCCCCCCCCCCATCCCCCGTCTACCATAAGTGCATCAGGTACACACGATAGGGCGCTGCTGGTAGCGCAGTGCGATCAGACAGGGCACTGCCATAACACTGTCTGGGCGAATCCGAGTGGAAGAGCCAAAAACCGCCCTACTGTAAAATATCAATGTTCCCCTTCCCCTGTAAAACCGAAGTTCCGTGTTCTGATTGCGCCCCCTGTTATTCATTCTATTTCCAATCCATAATCAACAAAAAAGCGATTCTATAAAAGCCACGTGCACAATTACTGCGGTGACAAGAGGCATGATACACGCCAGGGGCGGCCCCTCTGACCTTTAGAAGCGCCCAACAATATCAAATAATGAAACACCAATCAGTAACAACATTTCAAACAAGTGGCACAAGCTGTGACAATCGTATAAACAATATAGCAGAAAGGGGGGAGGTTCGGGGGCTGAAAGATGTCCGTGACGGTTTTACAGGGCGATTCAGCCGTCTCCGCTGAAGACTTTCTCAGCGACGCGGAAACTTCCACAGATCCCGTCTCGGGCTTATATGTCTTTTTACAGACTATATATAGCCCTATAAAGGTCTGGCGGAGCGCTGGGGCTGTATATTTACAGCTCTCTCTATTTGTTATCGTTTTTATTTGCTCTGGATGGCTGCTTATGCCGATGTTAATAGACGGTAACAGAATACCGCAGCGCACAGCCTGGCAGCGATTTCACAAGAGACGGCGAGGTCCGCGCTTGTACAGGCCGTCTGAAAACAATTAGTAGCAATCTGACATAAAAGCAGCTGATGGAAATGCCTTTTATTAATGAAAGGTGAATAATGGCTGAAAAACAACATCTGAAGAGAAACATTCTCCGGGTCCCAGAAAAACAACAGCAGCGGCTTATGTTATGTAAATGCTCCCTTCCTGTTCCCAAATACCAGCTACTTACTACCCCGCCTCTGGCCGAGCGCTGCAGCGCCCTGCAACACGAGACCTCTGATAAAGACATTTACCCCGGACAACTCACGCTACGGTACCAGGGGAACAAATTCATTGTGTTTTGCATGCGGAAGAAAGATTGGCTGATTTTGCTTATTGCGCACAAATATTGAAGAGCTTCATTTTTAAATTCTAATTCGAGTTGTGCTAGAACGCATCTTTGCCAGAAGTTCAATGTGGAACCACCAGGGGGCGTATTTTCTAAATTTTTTGGGCTTACTTACAACTTTGGTTCATCTGGGGGCTATTTAGAGAGTCCCTTAAACAGTCCCAGGCTAATAAGAAAAGTCACTAAGGTCAAGAAGGTCACTGCAAAAGTGGTCAATGTTTCAAGCATTTTCTTCTACAACTTTAATATCCTTTATTTATCTTAATAATGTCCCTCCAGATCTCCTTTTCAAAAACTCTCTGGAGACTGTCCAACACACAGGCTCTCTGCTGAAGCCTATAATAAGAGAGGGGAGAGACAGGAAAAACAGTAGCCAAAAAGAGACGTTCAGTAGCCTCTCTCATCACTGCATGTGTCATGTGACTTCTGCAGCCTCTCTCATCACTGCATGTGTCATGTGACTTCTGCAGCCACTCTCGTCACATCATGTGTCATGTGACTTGTGCAGCCTCTCTCGTCACGTGTGTGTCATGTGACTTGTGCAGCCTCTCTCGTCACGTGTGTGTCATGTGACTGTGGCAATACCATAATGTATTACGGCTGTGTAAGCTATTGGGTTAAGCTCTCTATGTATAAGCAGAAGGAGAGCTTCCTATGCTCCCAGTACCTCGTCGAAGAGATCGCAGGGCCGGTAAGGAGGACCCCGCTCTGACACGAAGCCGGCAAACGCCATCCCGTTCAGGACTTTAGTGAGGAAGTCGTTCTCGATGAGGCCGCGCTGGCCTAGGAAAGCCGCCTGTGGGGACAGATGAACGTGTTCAGTAGAAATCCATACAGCATGTGGAAGGTTCCCGTGTTACACCTTCTGCGCGACCCCTCCCCCTGCTCATACCCTATCGCTTACGTCACACGTGTCAGCGTTATTCCACAGCAATTGTGTAAACTCCAAATCCCAAATGTCGCTAACACACTACAAAACGAGAGCCCTCCGACTAGCAGAACAGCAGCGGCTTCCATCGACTTATACTCTCTGTATGTGACCAGCTGAGGGCGCATGATACAGGCTCACACAGGGGCCGTCTATGACACCGAGCACCCAGCTTACATAAACTCCATGTTGCTCAAAGTGGAGGATTCTGGGAGTGTTGCTGCTGACGTTCTCCTGCACCACAATGACCTCTGGCACATTCAGCTGCTAGAGAGTAATACAACTTGTGGGGCATTAGCAATGATGGGACGGATCCAGACCACATCGGAAGCTGACATTCATGGAGCATGAGCCAAGCTTCCGTACGAGCAAGGATAGCGCAATCCCCTGGTTTCCATGCCCTGAAAACTACCTTAACCTTCATGTACACGCTCCTGTGTGTAACCTTAACAGTCTCCTTCACGCAGCCTAGCCTTAATCGTCATCACCGCGGAGAGTACAATTCATTATTGGGAATAAGGAACATTCGCCATTACACCTGTTCCGATATTAACCTATTCTCTGGTTTTACTAGAGCGATGCTGAATAATATTGATGACAGAGGGAATAATAACACCGATACCGCAGACTTTATCCTCCCTCCCTCTCATCTTCAGCAATGCCGCTGGCCCTGTATGCTAATGAGGCCCATGGCGACCCCGACAAGACCTACGAGCACGGGCTGCGCGTTACCTTGTGGAAGTGTATGACGGGCTCGGAGTGTATCCTGATGAGCTGAAGGCAGGAGCGGTATCCCTGAAATAACTGGGCGAACAATCGGAGGAAGACGGCGCGAACCTCTTTATCCTACGGAGAAAGCGTAATGAGACTGCGTTTAATATATGAGGCAACAGCTACAATACCTCACAGGAGGTGGACGCCATGATGGATTCTGCGCAGGAACTTACTAGCATTTTTACGTGAGACAAAGAAGTGCGCATTGGAGGGAAGGCGTAATCCGCGACTTCCAGATCCGGGTGTAGAACCTGGGGACGAGAGCAAGCCGGGTCAGTAACCAGCAGCCACGGGGGAGTCACCAGCAGCTGTGTCAGAGCCTCTTGTAACAGGGGAACCCGGGTAACACAAAGTAACCAGCAGAGGAAAGGGTTCTTTATAGTAAGAGCATCAGGACATGGAATCACTGCCAGGGAAGGGTTCTTTACAGTAAGAGTATCAGGACATGGAATTACTGCTGGGGAAGGGTTCTTTATAGTAAGAGCATCAGGACATGGAATCACTGCCGGGGAAGGGTTCTTTACAGTAAGAGCATTAGGACACGTAATCACTGCCGGGGAAGGGTTCTTTATAGTAAGAGCATCAGGACATGGAATCAATGCCGGGGAAGGGTTCTTTATAGTAAGAGCATCAGGACATGGAATCACTGCCAGGGAAGGGTTCTTTACAGTAAGAGCATCAGGACATGCAATCACTGCGGGGAAGGGTTCTTTACAGTAAGAGCATCAAGGACATGGAATCACTGCCAGGGAAGGTGTGACAGCAGATTCACTGGATATGTGTAAGAAAGGGTTAGAGAATTTATACACAGAAAAGGGAATCCAGGGTCACCAAGACCGGTAATTACAATGAAGGACAGCAGTACAGCCAGGGAGTAACAGGACGGTCATCTTGGGCATCTGCCCATGAAGCTTATACACTGTCACACACTACAGAAGATAATAAGGGGTAGTTTTGACCCCGTAACATTACAGATTTCAGAGTACATTACACATGTGACCATGACCCAGACCTGTATATTCTGGAATATGAACAGCCCCCCCTCCCCCAGTCACTTGAGACCCTGTATCGCCTCCTGCTGGCTAATGCATGAAGGGCCAGATCGTCCTAGTCTCAGGGACTTACCAGGGACAGTGCGGTCTGCGCCTGGTTGAGGAGTGGCTCCGGAAGCTGCGACAGGTGAATACATTCAGGTATTTGTATGGTGCCGCCGTCCAGATCGGCAATAATCACATCGAGCTGAAAGGAGAGAAGATCCAGGTAACCCACAGCTTATATTACATTATACTATGCGTCACACATTTCCCATCCTGCAATGCGAGATGCCCACATTCAGAATGGGGACCATACCGGAGCAAGCAGAATTATCAATGCCAGCGGCTCTCAGCGTCACATGCAGGAAATATATCCCTGATTCAGGGCAAATTAAAGCCTCTCCTATCACTACACACAATTAAAATTAGTTAAACATTGTCATTTTCACACCGTTGTAGCCGGCGGCCATGTTAGGAGGGAGGAGCTACTGTAACAGCGCAGGCACAGAGTGAATGACAGACGATCTTGCTGGGAAGAAATGCACACTGTGGATTGGTTGATTAATAGATAAGGGGTGGAGCCAGTGATGTCACAGCAACACAGTCTCAGCTTTTTGACCTGCATGAGATCCCATCAGGGGAGGAGCTTCAGCGGTCTAACAGCATGGGGGCGGCTCTTAAAAAAAGGCTGCGCTGCAGGGTTCAGGGAGAGAATAATTCAATGCATTGATGTTCACGTTTTATTCACAAATATTGCACTTTATATCTTATATATAGGATGGACGGAGACATTTTGCAGCTAAGTTGGATGCGACCGAAAAAGAGCAGAAATCCGCACGTTGTCACACTCATGTTAACCTCTAGGGGGAGCTCACGTAAAATGGGCAGCTGAATTAGAGTTGAGATAATTTTTTTTCCAACTCAACTCTAAACTGGAGAGTAAAATGAAAGCAGTGGAGTATTTCTACTATTGGCACACTATGTCTCTGCATGTAAACGCACCGACATTAATTCTCTCACTCAGACTGTGACAACTGCCGCTAATCCCCGTACACAGCCGCTGGCCGTTCCCATCGCACCTCGCGGGACAGACCCATAAATTCTGGGCTTTTTGGCACCTGTTTTGGAAGCTGCTGAGATGAGGGGATGTCAGGACTCCCGGGGAAGCTCTGGATAGAACCAGTTAATGCTTGTAAGACATATGGACTTAATCTCCTCTTCCATGCCCTGCTGATAGCGCTGTCATCGCTGCTCAGACATGCAACACAGAAGCAGCAGGCCCCAGGTCACACCTGGCCCTCGCTGGGGACATATTTTCACGCCACCTACGCGGGATTCCTCCGGACGGGTATTTTTATCCGGTAAAGAATGTTCCATTGCGTCCGGTGACAGGAGCAATGATGCTGGACACACATTAATGGGTAAAACCTGCTTTGAGACAATTGGGACGGGCAATAAATTGAGCGATAGGCACCTGTCTCACATGCACGCCGCCGCCAGATGACGCGAGGACTCCTGGACGTGCGCCGGATGAAACCGGTTCTTATAACATGTGGAACATATGGGATTCATAGCGCGACCCTATAATACTTCCTATGCATACACAGAGGTTACATTGCAGCAACACAGACAACACAACAAGCTCCCTATTACAGGACGGTGACAGCGATGCGCCTCGCGCCTCTTACCATGTCCTGGATCTCCGAACAGAACACGGAATGGATTCCGATGATGAATGGTGTTGGGGAGCTGAGGACCTCCAGGAGCTGTGCGGGGAGGATGGGGATATACGGGTAGCTGGAAAGACAGGACTGGATTAGGATCTGCTAAAGATAAATACAAATCCAATCTGAATGACTTACAATCTATTCATCGCGTGCAGGTTATTCAGCCGGGATTTAGAGACTCCATGTTACCGCTGAATGATCGCTAAACGTAACCGCATCGTAAACTACATTAACTTCACTACGTTCATCATTTCATAGCGTTCCACTGAAAGGGCCTTAAGAAGCGCACGCAGGGCCGTGTGATGTCACCCGTAGGTGCAGCGTTACGGACTTGCCGTTATTTGCAGCGGGAGATGTGCAGGGAGCTCTTGCATTCTGCATTGGCTGACCGTGTGGCCTGGTACACCTCTCCAGCGGCCAGTACCTGGGGTAGGATACCGCCAATACCTGCGGATGGAGAGCTAAGGGGAGAATCAGCAGGTGCTCCATTCTTCCAGGCCCGGGAATAGTGTCCCAGCAGTCGTCCTCCCTCCCCCGTCCTGAGGGTGATCCTGGGCATGTGGACTGGGGGGTGGGGGGACAGGGTCAGTCATGGCTGGAGCCTGAAGTGACGTTCAGCTGGAAATAAATGGAGGTGTAAAGCAGGGTACACACTGATAATCTTACCGGTGTGTATGCTGCAGAGATTGATCTTTGGGAGCTCTTAATTTTTGTAATCAGCGATGTCCCAGCGTTTGCTGTATTCCTCACTGTGTATTATGCCCCGGTCTGTCATCTTCCTGCTCTAGGTCTGCCTTTTACTTTCACCTTTAGCAGTGTCGTGGGATCGTCGCCGAAAGGGCTTATGGGAAGTAGGACCAAGCGATCCAGCAGGGAATCAGTCTGGACAGAACCAGGATCAGGCGAAGAATCGCCGGTAATTACAGTAACGATTGTTGCATCGTTACAAAAACACCGGATGTGTCGCCTGCTTCAGTACAAAGGGCGACTGTCTTCACCAATCAGAACGTTACACCTGTAACGGATCGGATGGTAAACTGCGATATCCCCGGGTACAGACATTATGCTCTCGCCGCAGGGGACGCAGAATAAGCAATTATCAGGGATATCGGCCCCCAGGCGGCCGGATCATTCAGAATCCCTGAACTATCTGCACATCAGAGAAGCAGTAACCATTATACCGGCGTTACAACAGACCGGAGCACATTATACACCAGAAGATCTTCCAGCAATACTCTATGCGATCTCCCCGGCAACCACAGATTTCTCCAGGGAGAGCGTTCATGTGCCGGGAGATAACCGGGAGCCGGATGGATGATATCAGCACAGTTGAAGGATTATTCCGCTCCTATCAGCTGTCAAGCCGGACCTCGGACCGCTCTGGAGAGATACAGGCTGCCGCCTTCCACAGGACACTCTGCTGCTCACAAGCACAGTGACTGACTGAGGAGGGGAATCTCTGGATAACACGTGACACACATTACACCTCTACGACGCTCATCGCCTGATGAACACATTCAGCTATAGGGCTGGACCCTGAGTGCTCAGCGCGAGATACGCCAATGCGCAGGACATAAGAAGAGGCGGAGTCCAGGGACAGGGAACCATCATTGCCGCCTCCCCCTCACCTGTATTTCAGGGGGTACATTAGCGCCTCGAGGGCCCGGCAGGCATCGCTGAGACGCTGGAAGCTGGAGGAGTGGAACAAGACCTTGTTTTCTGTCAGTACAGCGCAGAGGAGACTGAGAACGTTCTGGATTCCTGGCGGACACAAAAAAAGAGAACAAAATGTGAATTGTGACAAATCGCCATGAAACGAGCAGATAAAGGAGAGGGGAACACATTGGAGAACGCATCGGAAAATGAGCGTCACCGGAGCAGGCTTCCAGGGACAATCCCAACGGAAAGATTCTGAGCGGAAAACATCTTTCACATCACAATAACCAGGGAAAGGTCATTCTAATACAGACCCTCATTCCCCCATCTCACACACAGCACAAGGGGAACACTGGCCATGTCACACGCATTACACAATGGCGCCCCCAGTGGTCATACAGAGCTGTAGATGTAACTACACTCCAAGCTACATGCAACTTACCTGCACACATTACTATATGTGCTCCATTATAAAATGTCACTGAGCCAAACCTTTCATTAATCCCTCAGAGGAAACACCCACACTGTCACCTGACTAAGAGGGAACGCCCCCCTTGTCACCTCAGTTACGCCCCTCTGTCTTATGTCTGGATGGGTACAGAGAGATGCCCACCACAGCATACAATTATTTGAGCTACTGCAAAATGACTATATTATTTATGGTAAAAAAAAACAAAAAAAACCTTAAATAACAAATCATTAAACAGATTCACAGAAGAGATTTTACATTATTAGAGGGCAAGAATCCGGCAGAATTCTGTGCCATGTCTGCTCAGTGCCACTGTTATCTTCTTGCATGCATTTCGCATTTTATAGATGCTGGGTGTACAGGGAGAGGAATTACTATTAGAGAGAGAGAAGTAGTGATGTCACTATATAGGTCATTGCTGCGGCCTCACCTGGAATACTGGGGTCAGCGCTGGAGCCGTATCTCCAGAAGAACATAAATACATTAGAGACTGTGCAAAGAAGAGAAACTAACATGGTCCATGGCCTGTGTCAAAAAACAAACCAAGAAAGGTAGAGGAACTAGACATGTATAGCTTGGAGCAGAGAAGGGAGAGAGGGGATATGATATCAGCTTTCACATATATCAAGGGTTGTGACCGACTAGAGGTGGGGCCATTTTTCAGAGGAAGAGGTGTAATAGAACACGAGGACATGAATATAAACTGGAGGGTGGTAGATTCAGAGGAAATGTGTGGAGTAATGACTTCACTGAAGGGTGATAGATAAGTGGAATAGCCTCCCATCTGTGGGGGTAGAGGTAACACAGTAGGACAGTGTAAACTTGCTTGGGATAAATATAGGGATATCCCAAATCTCAAACTAAATTGAGGGTAAATAGGGTCTAGGGTCAGTATAGTTTTATATAAACAACCGGACAAACTGGATGGGCCATGTGGCTCTTATCTGCCGTCACTTTCTATGTTTCAATGTGGGAGATTTGCCGGCTGTCCCAGAATATTGGGAGATATGCCCAAATTTGAGGAGTCTCCGGCAACCCTGAGTTATTCACTAACTCAGAGAAACCCAGTGTATTTTTATTTATTCCTGTACACTGATAACAGGACAAGGACCTATCTTTAAATGTTCTGCGAAGATAAAAGCAGTCACCGTTTACAAGGTCTTCAGTGCAAGGATAGGGTCACCCGACCAAATAACACAGATGACACATACAGGCTTTAATAGAGGACTTTCAGCTCTCCATTGGTAAACTAGACTTTGTGGCAGTAGTAAGATAACCAACTGTTATACAAGAGGCGACAAACTCCCAAAGTAATCATTGATCCTACAAAGGTCTGGGTGTTCCTACAAAAACACACAAAGGACATCTAAAAATATCGCCTGATGTTTCTGTTTTCTTTTTTGGGAACCTGCGGGTGTTTCAGCCTAGTCTCTGTCTGTGGGCAGCTCAAAGAGGAAACCCCATTGTCTGGTGGAAACTACACAGTGATGTAGATGTACTAGAGGGATGTAGACTGTAGACAGGGGAGGATCTCTGTGAATTGATTTTGGATAGGGTCAGGGCCTGTGCTGGGGTGTTTGGTGCCTGCCTGCAATCTATAAATTTGCCCCCTCACTGAGTCCACTCTGCCCTCACTGTAGTGCAGACAGGCACCGCAGCCTGCTGACACAGCTCCAACTATGTAATTCAGAGTTGCCGACTCTCCCGGAATGTCCGGGAGGCTCCCATATCCCGGGAGAGCCTGAAAATTTCCTGCATGGGACATAAGGCCCGTGGTTTCATAGAAACCTGGCAACACTAGTATCCTAGTGTTACTAGGGGCAGGGAAGGACTTGCAATTTGCCCCTGCCCACACCCCGGTTAAAGCTAAAAGGGGGTAATTATTAGTCCAGGGGCGGGGCTTAATAGCACAATCTGCATAAATCGTGTCATTAAGCCCCGCCCCCTGCTTACATTTATGGGAGAGCATACATTAAGCCCGCTCCAGAGGATCAGTTTCAATCCACTTACCGGGCCTGACCAAGACATAAGTAGCAGAGCATGAACGTACGGTGGGGTTCTGTACATTCTGCTGCTATTGAGTGTCATAGGCGAGTGGACAGGCCAACCCCCCACTCACGTACGGAATTCTGAACTTACGTATTCAGAATCCTACCTTATCCTGTCCACAAACGTAGGGTTAAACATGCGGACAAGACGTTCATGCGTAAACACCGCTTTTTCTGTACGATTTACATACAAGGCCAGCATATAAAGCACGCACTAAGGTCTGGCCTGCCCCACATACAGAACTGCAGGACTTTCGTAAACATAATCCATACATCCTGCGTTCCCATGAGTAGCCCAGGCTTCTGCGCATTAATGAAAGACAGCTGATTTACGAATACAAGCTTGCTTAAATCAACTGTCGTTCTGAGTTCTGTATCCGGTCCACCGTGCGTAGGAGAGAAGGTCGATACTGTACATCGACTAAGAGGGAACGCCCACTCATGAACTCTTCTCCGCCTTTCTACGGTAAGTGACATTCCCCATAGGTCTGGATGTGTCGTAATGCCCTCTAATTGGTTAGTACATATGCGTGCACTGGCGCAGTACCAAAATCCAGCCACAACCCAATGATATAGTTGAGGAAATAAGTCAGATTGTAATTTTAAAGATTCATAATTTTACACAGACTAAACTACAATGAGTCCACAGTCACATTGCACATTGTGAAGTGAGGTTTTGGAATTCTCCTCTGGGCTCAGTCTGCTCTGTCTACTGGAAGTGTAATTCTTTCACAGGGCATGTTGACAGCTGTGAACCTGAGATTCTTTAAGGGTTTGAACAAAAGACATTTTTATTTAAAACTAACAAACTAACTTGAAATGAGGAAATTCAGCTTGAACTAACAGAAGACGATTGACGCTTCTCAGAGCAGTAAAAACATTTTACAGACAGCGTTGGCTAAAGCGAAGAAGCCTCAGTTTGCATGTTGAAACATGTCCATGTACCTCAGACGTGCTGAACAGCCAGAATCTGACAGAAAAGCGCTAAACTTAGTCTGAGGCAGTGGTCAGGAATGCAAGAATTTGGCCGTACAATTTGTTCTCTTCTAGACATTTCCTTTTGTGTCGTAATATAAAACTGAGGCTTGGAGCGAGCCCAGAATTATGTAACCACGACGTCACCTTCTGTCAGCTGGAGATCGTTTCCTTCACAGACAAAAGAAAAGAATGCGATGTTCATTAACCAATGCAAATATCAATGGTATAGAGGGTGTTTCTTCATCCCTCAGGAGAATCATAGACTTTCTAATACTACTAGAAGCACATATTTGGACAGAGCGTAATACTTGTAACAAAGTTTCTGGAACTTTTTTTTTTCTGTGTATGAATTTGTTTCCAGAGTTTGAAATTAAGAGGAAAATAGGTGGAAATTTACACCTGGGCAAAACCATGTTGAATTTCAGGGGGAGGCAAATCTATTTTACTCTTTTGTGCCGAGCAGCATTCCCATAACTTTCTTATTCCTATTATGGGGTAGATCCAGACCTACGCGCTTGCTATGTTACATAGCGTAGCGTATTTACACTAGCGTACCTTCTAAGCACTCCCCTAGGCACTCCCCTTGCATGTATGTACTTTGGCCGTTTTACGCCTACCGAACCCTACCTTAACTTTACACAGCGTAAGTACTGACGTACGTATAGGCCTCACGTACTCACGTACTTGTCTAAGCATGCCCACACTGTACAATTTAAATGCCTCACCCCGCCTCCGAAGCGTAATTACGGGTGTTGTACGTCTGGCTGCTCGCCCCTTCGTCCAGTTACACTGTTGTTACGTGACTGGCCCCTACGCACTGACGTGTGGCATAACATCTGGCACGTGCATGCGTAGTAAATACTAAAGAGCGATTTTTACGCTAACGGCTAGTGTAAAATCACTCGCGTACGTAGCTCTGGATCTGGCCTTATATGTTTAGTTATACACTAAACTAGAAAATACTGGACTAAATAGAATAGAATCATGGAATGTGATGGCAGATAAGACCCACTTGGCCCATCCAGTCTGCCCTTTTTGCCCACCTACCACCCTGTGAAACAACCCTATCTCAAACCCACCACCCTCCAGTTATTGTCACTCACCCCCCCCCCCCCCCCGCCCCCCCCCCCCCCCCCCCCCA
>WWET01000202.1:418934-430509 GCA_011038615.1 Limnodynastes dumerilii | reverse complement strand
GCTGTGGATCCCCCACGGGATCAGTCATTGTGCAATGTTATCCTCGTGTCAGTGAATCAGAACAATGAAACACGTCTAGAAAATGAAAAACATTTCTGAAATATTTCCATTTTCAGTCATTACGGAGCTAAGATATTTCCCCGGTGTAATGTATCCCTCACCCCCAAAACCCATTCCCTATTACCAGCCCTCCAACCAGACTTCTGCTGCTTGGAATTCATCAATTATAAGTGACATCCAGCATATAAAGAGCCCAGGGACACGGCCCTAATATCCTCCCCTAGAACAACAACCCTGGAATGTCCAAAACTTACACCAGGAATCCCCCGTAGCAAACACGCCCCGTCCTGAGCGTGCGTGTAATGTGTGTGGAGGGGACGGGTCCCTTCTTACCCACCCTACTCAACACATCCTTAAGATGGGCGAGGCTGAGAGTCTCCCTCATTGCCATAACATCAAACATTGGAACAAGTGTAACCACACAACACAGCAATATAGAGGCTTCACCCTGCAAGAACAATCCTGAAACCTTCATCTGTTCTTTCTAAGAACACAATCATCTTATTTCGCCCGGGGTTTATTTCTGAAGCTCATGGAGCGTTCAAGCAAAATAAGCTTTCACATGAAGATAAACCGGATCCGACAACTGAAATGCAGCCGTTTCTGACTGGAAACCGCTGACTTGGTCTCACGAGGTCGGTGAACCGGAAAAGATTTTATTCTCATGGGTATAAAGAAGATATGACACTTTATTTCTTACCCAGAATCCTCCCTGCCCTCAACTAATCCCATTACATCCCCAACCAAGCACTAAAGGAGGTCACAAGAGGTAAATTATCTCTGGATTAAATGTGCGGGTGAAATTATCATTCCCAATCACACCAGAAATCCAGGAAAAGTGTGGCTATGTCCAAGGCAACCAATCATCAATTATGTGGCTATTCTAGAATGGGTGTGGGTCCTCGCCAGTTTCCAACTGGCTAGGATAACGATTGCTTAAGCTTCCGAAAGGTGAGTGGCTAAACTAACCCCAACCCTTCCCCTAATCCTAACCCTAACCCTCCCATTCCCCTAACCGTAACCCTTCCTTCCCTGCAGCCTGACCCTAACCCTCCCTTCTCCCTAGCCTAACCCTAACCCTCCCTTCTCCCTAGCCTGACCCTTACCCTCCCTTCTCCCTAGCCTGACCCTTAGACCCCCTCCCCGCAGCCTGACCCTGTCCCTCCCGTTCTATGGCCCTATCCCCCTCCCTTCTCCCTAGCCTGACCCTAACCCTCCCTTCTCTATAGCTAAGACCCCCCCTCCCCCTAGCCTGACCCTAATACTACCTTCTTTATAGCTAAGACCTCCCACCCTCCCCGCAGCCTGACCCTAACCCTAACTCTCCCTTCCTAGGCGCCTAATCCTACCCCTCCCCCCCCTAAATACCAAAATGTCCCGGAGAGGTTATTCACCTCTCCGTAGCTTTCCTGCGGCGGGTCTGAAGAAATGAATGGGTGAGTTTGCCGATAGGCACATTTACCCATTCATAAAAAAAGTATCTTTCAGCTATCTCTATTACGCAAAGCGGACCATCAGACCGGAGACTGCACCGTAGCTTTCCTGCGGCGGGTCTGCAGAGATGAATGGGTGAGTTTGCCGATAGGCACATTCACCCATTCATAAAAAAAGAATCTTTCAGCTATCTCTATTTGGCAAAGCGGACCATCAGACCGGAGACTGCAACCGTTCAAGAATATGAGAGCTAGAATCTGATTGGGTGATATGAGCATAGAGGAATTTGGGTCAGTTTACCCCCATGTTGAGTATATGTTACCAGGCTCTAAACAGCTGAACAGTTCCAGGATCAAACTCCCCAAACCTGCTGCAGCTTTCCATCCTCATGGGTGGATTGATCCTTATGACAACGGTTTATCGATTATTAAAGTTGCCTCCATGAGGGTGAAGGCCTCAAATGTAAGACATCCATTAGGGCCGTCTAAAGTATACGCACCTCATGGTTCTAGTAATAGACTGACCCACGTCTCGTGGACTCCCATCTACACCCAGAAAGACTTCCAATGAAATGCAAGGCCAGCTGCATTGGCCAATTCAGAACGCTTTACAATTACTCCCAACATATCAATGGGCAACTGAAAGACCACATGACTTGGGGCCATTTTTATGGTCATGTGACCATAAAGAGACATTGATCAATACCATTGCTTTTCCCAGTAAAATACCCAGCATTGATATTTAGCATTCTCCAGTAACCGGAGATCAACCAATGGCTGTTCTGGATACAAAACTATTGATGTCACCAGTTGCGAGTGATGTCATAGTCACTGATGTCACCAGTTGTAATGATGTCATAGTCACTGATGTCACCAGTTGTAATGATGTCATAGTCATTGATGTCACCAGTTGTGAGTGATGTCAGTCACTGATGTCACCAGTTGTGAGTGATGTCATAGTCACTGATGTCACCAGTTGTGAGTGATGTCATAGTCACTGATGTTTAAAACTATTGATACAACCTAAACAATACTGACCAACAGAGTGTGCAGATATGAATAATGTAAATGGCCCTCTCTAATAGACCATCTGTCACCCCATCCATGTCAAACAAACAACATTAACCAAGAGGAGGAATTACTATGAGGCAACTGTATGGGGCAACCAGCCATGGCATTAGGGAGGGTACAAAATGGACACCTGTGCCACGTCTTAACCACACAGCGGATCCTGGCTCTGGTCCTTAATTCTGGGTCGCAGCGATTCCCTAACAGAACCCAGTCATTGAAAACCTGGATCTGCGTCATGGAGCGAACAGAATCTGTCCTGCAGGAGAGTGACATACCGTACAAAACATTATGAAGGGGAAAGCCGCATTAAATCCTGCACTGCACCCTCATGTTACAAAATGACCCCAAGTCTTTCAGTGATCTAACAAATAAAACTCTTCATGTTTGTCCTGAGCCTGGAACATGAATAGTATGTGTGGGGCAGGAAACAGCGCCCTCTAGAGATACCTCTGATACAATCTCGTTACTGGGAGAAAAGTGGGGAATAAATGGCAAATGATTGCACTGCAGAATTGCTTTCTGTAAATCCATTCCCCTCTCATCTGCTGCCACTCAGTAAATTGCTGAAGCATTAGTCATTAAACGGATTAATAACAACTAATAGAATTTCATAATCGCCAGATCTTGATTACTGGGATGGATCATGTAATGGGAATTGCAGATTCGCTGTCACGATGGGAAGAATCAGAGCCGGCAACGCAAACGTTTACACCAAAGACACGATTCCCTTTGAAGTTGCAGAGTTTGAGGCTAAACAGCAATTACGGGTTTTTCATTTCTTTGCAAAATATTTGAGATTTTTGTTTGGAGCAGAGCGGACGAGTTCCATAAACACAATAAATACAGAGGAAACGGCTAAACAAACCCTGAGGACTGTCAATGGGCACAGCGGAGGCATAATAATAGCCGGTGTCCCAGGTGTATTTCACATCATTACAATCACGTTTGCTAAATTAGAGCAGACTCGCTCTGTAAACACCCCAGATATTTATTCCTGCCGCCATTTCAATGAACAAGAAAAATAAACTCAAACCTAAATTTATTTTACATGAACGAGGATGTCAGAATTATGCCTGTGGTGTCAAAGCACCCACTCCTTCTTCATTTGCTCATTTGACACGGAAGACCGGATTTACCTAACCACACGCTAACCAACAATTACCACACGCTAGCCAACAATTACCACACGCTAGCCAACAATTACCACACGCTAGCCAACAATTACCACACGCTAGCCAACAATTACCACACGCTAGCCAACAATTACCACACGCTAGCCAACAATTACCACACGCTAGCCAACAATTACCACACGCTAGCCAACAATTACCACACGCTAGCCAACAATTACCACACGCTAGCCAACAATTACCACACGCTAACCAACAATTACCGCACGCCAACAATTACCACACGCTAACCAACAATTACCGCACGCCAACAATTACCACACGCTAACCAACAATTACCGCACGCCAACAATTACCACACGCTAACCAACAATTACCGCACGCCAACAATTACCACACGCTAACCAACAATTACCGCACGCCAACAATTACCACACGCTAACCAACAATTACCGCACGCCAACAATTACCACACGCTAACCAACAATTACCGCACGCCAACAATTACCACACGCTAACCAACAATTACCGCACGCCAACAATTACCACACGCTAACCAACAATTACCGCACGCCAACAATTACCACACGCTAACCAACAATTACCGCACGCCAACAATTACCACACGCTAACCAACAATTACCGCACGCCAACAATTACCACACGCTAACCAACAATTACCGCACGCCAACAATTACCACACGCTAACCAACAATTACCGCACGCCAACAATTACCACACGCTAACCAACAATTACCGCACGCCAACAATTACCACACGCTAACCAACAATTACCGCACGCCAACAATTACCACACGCTAACCAACAATTACCGCACGCCAACAATTACCACACGCTAACCAACAATTACCGCACGCCAACAATTACCACACGCTAACCAACAATTACCGCACGCCAACAATTACCACACGCTAACCAACAATTACCGCACGCCAACAATTACCACACGCTAACCAACAATTACCGCACGCCAACAATTACCACACGCTAACCAACAATTACCGCACGCCAACAATTACCACACGCTAACCAACAATTACCGCACGCCAACAATTACCACACGCTAACCAACAATTACCGCACGCCAACAATTACCACACGCTAACCAACAATTACCGCACGCCAACAATTACCACACGCTAACCAACAATTACCGCACGCCAACAATTACCACACGCTAACCAACAATTACCGCACGCCAACAATTACCACACGCTAACCAACAATTACCGCACGCCAACAATTACCACACGCTAACCAACAATTACCGCACGCCAACAATTACCACACGCTAACCAACAATTACCGCACGCCAACAATTACCACACGCTAACCAACAATTACCGCACGCCAACAATTACCACACGCTAACCAACAATTACCGCACGCCAACAATTACCACACGCTAACCAACAATTACCGCACGCCAACAATTACCACACGCTAACCAACAATTACCGCACGCCAACAATTACCACACGCTAACCAACAATTACCGCACGCCAACAATTACCACACGCTAACCAACAATTACCGCACGCCAACAATTACCACACGCTAACCAACAATTACCGCACGCCAACAATTACCACACGCTAACCAACAATTACCGCACGCCAACAATTACCACACGCTAACCAACAATTACCGCACGCCAACAATTACCACACGCTAACCAACAATTACCGCACGCCAACAATTACCACACGCTAACCAACAATTACCGCACGCCAACAATTACCACACGCTAACCAACAATTACCGCACGCCAACAATTACCACACGCTAACCAACAATTACCGCACGCCAACAATTACCACACGCTAACCAACAATTACCGCACGCCAACAATTACCACACGCTAACCAACAATTACCGCACGCCAACAATTACCACACGCTAACCAACAATTACCGCACGCCAACAATTACCACACGCTAACCAACAATTACCGCACGCCAACAATTACCACACGCTAACCAACAATTACCGCACGCCAACAATTACCACACGCTAACCAACAATTACCGCACGCCAACAATTACCACACGCTAACCAACAATTACCGCACGCCAACAATTACCACACGCTAACCAACAATTACCGCACGCCAACAATTACCACACGCTAACCAACAATTACCGCACGCCAACAATTACCACACGCTAACCAACAATTACCGCACGCCAACAATTACCACACGCTAACCAACAATTACCGCACGCCAACAATTACCACACGCTAACCAACAATTACCGCACGCCAACAATTACCACACGCTAACCAACAATTACCGCACGCCAACAATTACCACACGCTAACCAACAATTACCGCACGCCAACAATTACCACACGCTAACCAACAATTACCGCACGCCAACAATTACCACACGCTAACCAACAATTACCGCACGCCAACAATTACCACACGCTAACCAACAATTACCGCACGCCAACAATTACCACACGCTAACCAACAATTACCGCACGCCAACAATTACCACACGCTAACCAACAATTACCGCACGCCAACAATTACCACACGCTAACCAACAATTACCGCACGCCAACAATTACCACACGCTAACCAACAATTACCGCACGCCAACAATTACCACACGCTAACCAACAATTACCGCACGCCAACAATTACCACACGCTAACCAACAATTACCGCACGCCAACAATTACCACACGCTAACCAACAATTACCGCACGCCAACAATTACCACACGCTAACCAACAATTACCGCACGCCAACAATTACCACACGCTAACCAACAATTACCGCACGCCAACAATTACCACACGCTAACCAACAATTACCGCACGCCAACAATTACCACACGCTAACCAACAATTACCGCACGCCAACAATTACCACACGCTAACCAACAATTACCGCACGCCAACAATTACCACACGCTAACCAACAATTACCGCACGCCAACAATTACCACACGCTAACCAACAATTACCGCACGCCAACAATTACCACACGCTAACCAACAATTACCGCACGCCAACAATTACCACACGCTAACCAACAATTACCGCACGCCAACAATTACCACACGCTAACCAACAATTACCGCACGCCAACAATTACCACACGCTAACCAACAATTACCGCACGCCAACAATTACCACACGCTAACCAACAATTACCGCACGCCAACAATTACCACACGCTAACCAACAATTACCGCACGCCAACAATTACCACACGCTAACCAACAATTACCGCACGCCAACAATTACCACACGCTAACCAACAATTACCGCACGCCAACAATTACCACACGCTAACCAACAATTACCGCACGCCAACAATTACCACACGCTAACCAACAATTACCGCACGCCAACAATTACCACACGCTAACCAACAATTACCGCACGCCAACAATTACCACACGCTAACCAACAATTACCGCACGCCAACAATTACCACACGCTAACCAACAATTACCGCACGCCAACAATTACCACACGCTAACCAACAATTACCGCACGCCAACAATTACCACACGCTAACCAACAATTACCGCACGCCAACAATTACCACACGCTAACCAACAATTACCGCACGCCAACAATTACCACACGCTAACCAACAATTACCGCACGCCAACAATTACCACACGCTAACCAACAATTACCGCACGCCAACAATTACCACACGCTAACCAACAATTACCGCACGCCAACAATTACCACACGCTAACCAACAATTACCGCACGCCAACAATTACCACACGCTAACCAACAATTACCGCACGCCAACAATTACCACACGCTAACCAACAATTACCGCACGCCAACAATTACCACACGCTAACCAACAATTACCGCACGCCAACAATTACCACACGCTAACCAACAATTACCGCACGCCAACAATTACCACACGCTAACCAACAATTACCGCACGCCAACAATTACCACACGCTAACCAACAATTACCGCACGCCAACAATTACCACACGCTAACCAACAATTACCGCACGCCAACAATTACCACACGCTAACCAACAATTACCGCACGCCAACAATTACCACACGCTAACCAACAATTACCGCACGCCAACAATTACCACACGCTAACCAACAATTACCGCACGCCAACAATTACCACACGCTAACCAACAATTACCGCACGCCAACAATTACCACACGCTAACCAACAATTACCGCACGCCAACAATTACCACACGCTAACCAACAATTACCGCACGCCAACAATTACCACACGCTAACCAACAATTACCGCACGCCAACAATTACCACACGCTAACCAACAATTACCGCACGCCAACAATTACCACACGCTAACCAACAATTACCGCACGCCAACAATTACCACACGCTAACCAACAATTACCGCACGCCAACAATTACCACACGCTAACCAACAATTACCGCACGCCAACAATTACCACACGCTAACCAACAATTACCGCACGCCAACAATTACCACACGCTAACCAACAATTACCGCACGCCAACAATTACCACACGCTAACCAACAATTACCGCACGCCAACAATTACCACACGCTAACCAACAATTACCGCACGCCAACAATTACCACACGCTAACCAACAATTACCGCACGCCAACAATTACCACACGCTAACCAACAATTACCGCACGCCAACAATTACCACACGCTAACCAACAATTACCGCACGCCAACAATTACCACACGCTAACCAACAATTACCGCACGCCAACAATTACCACACGCTAACCAACAATTACCGCACGCCAACAATTACCACACGCTAACCAACAATTACCGCACGCCAACAATTACCACACGCTAACCAACAATTACCGCACGCCAACAATTACCACACGCTAACCAACAATTACCGCACGCCAACAATTACCACACGCTAACCAACAATTACCGCACGCCAACAATTACCACACGCTAACCAACAATTACCGCACGCCAACAATTACCACACGCTAACCAACAATTACCGCACGCCAACAATTACCACACGCTAACCAACAATTACCGCACGCCAACAATTACCACACGCTAACCAACAATTACCGCACGCCAACAATTACCACACGCTAACCAACAATTACCGCACGCCAACAATTACCACACGCTAACCAACAATTACCGCACGCCAACAATTACCACACGCTAACCAACAATTACCGCACGCCAACAATTACCACACGCTAACCAACAATTACCGCACGCCAACAATTACCACACGCTAACCAACAATTACCGCACGCCAACAATTACCACACGCTAACCAACAATTACCGCACGCCAACAATTACCACACGCTAACCAACAATTACCGCACGCCAACAATTACCACACGCTAACCAACAATTACCGCACGCCAACAATTACCACACGCTAACCAACAATTACCGCACGCCAACAATTACCACACGCTAACCAACAATTACCGCACGCCAACAATTACCACACGCTAACCAACAATTACCGCACGCCAACAATTACCACACGCTAACCAACAATTACCGCACGCCAACAATTACCACACGCTAACCAACAATTACCGCACGCCAACAATTACCACACGCTAACCAACAATTACCGCACGCCAACAATTACCACACGCTAACCAACAATTACCGCACGCCAACAATTACCACACGCTAACCAACAATTACCGCACGCCAACAATTACCACACGCTAACCAACAATTACCGCACGCCAACAATTACCACACGCTAACCAACAATTACCGCACGCCAACAATTACCACACGCTAACCAACAATTACCGCACGCCAACAATTACCACACGCTAACCAACAATTACCGCACGCCAACAATTACCACACGCTAACCAACAATTACCGCACGCCAACAATTACCACACGCTAACCAACAATTACCGCACGCCAACAATTACCACACGCTAACCAACAATTACCGCACGCCAACAATTACCACACGCTAACCAACAATTACCGCACGCCAACAATTACCACACGCTAACCAACAATTACCGCACGCCAACAATTACCACACGCTAACCAACAATTACCGCACGCCAACAATTACCACACGCTAACCAACAATTACCGCACGCCAACAATTACCACACGCTAACCAACAATTACCGCACGCCAACAATTACCACACGCTAACCAACAATTACCGCACGCCAACAATTACCACACGCTAACCAACAATTACCGCACGCCAACAATTACCACACGCTAACCAACAATTACCGCACGCCAACAATTACCACACGCTAACCAACAATTACCGCACGCCAACAATTACCACACGCTAACCAACAATTACCGCACGCCAACAATTACCACACGCTAACCAACAATTACCGCACGCCAACAATTACCACACGCTAACCAACAATTACCGCACGCCAACAATTACCACACGCTAACCAACAATTACCGCACGCCAACAATTACCACACGCTAACCAACAATTACCGCACGCCAACAATTACCACACGCTAACCAACAATTACCGCACGCCAACAATTACCACACGCTAACCAACAATTACCGCACGCCAACAATTACCACACGCTAACCAACAATTACCGCACGCCAACAATTACCACACGCTAACCAACAATTACCGCACGCCAACAATTACCACACGCTAACCAACAATTACCGCACGCCAACAATTACCACACGCTAACCAACAATTACCGCACGCCAACAATTACCACACGCTAACCAACAATTACCGCACGCCAACAATTACCACACGCTAACCAACAATTACCGCACGCCAACAATTACCACACGCTAACCAACAATTACCGCACGCCAACAATTACCACACGCTAACCAACAATTACCGCACGCCAACAATTACCACACGCTAACCAACAATTACCGCACGCCAACAATTACCTATTATTATATCACACAGATACTGACCAGCGTTACTATCACACTGTTATTTATCACCTCTCAACTCTAATATTGTTTGCAACGGATAACATTTGCCTCATGCAATTGAACATGGTTTTGGTCATGTGTAACTTTCCACCTATTCTCCTCTTATTTTTACACCTTGGATCCAGTTCACGGATATAAACACTCTGCCTTGATAATCTGATCCTTGTCTCTTTCTATAAGGTCTGAATGCCATTCTGCTGGTCCCACTAGATTCAGAGGCGATTGGTCAGGGGGTTGCTGCAGTAATTGGCAGTTTTTGGCTCTTATACAATGGAGTTTTATGCAGCGAGCTGGTGACATTGTATAATATGTGGCCAGATTTACTAAAAAAAAAAAAAACTTGAATTCTAATAATAATTAAGAAAACGCTCAGACTTATTAACAGGTATAAAAACCAAAGATTAGTGAGATATAAAAATCATTTAAATCCCAGCAATGTCAGGATTTCTATCCCGTCAGCTGTTACACTGATCTAATGCTCTGACAATATCAGAAAAATGCTGCAAAAATGTTGTTTATCATTAGAGAGTAAAACAACCCTGGTCCTGAGAGTGCATTGTGCTGCTGTATAAGCAGAACTCACCCTAAAGATTTACAAAGGATGCCAGCAGCCCTCACAGACGAGAAACAGGACAGGAAATCTGGACCTTGTAGAGACCGTTATACAGCCTGACTGGTGAATAAGCACATTCCTCGCTGTCCCGTACCACAGACATTCTTCATGTAACAAGGACACCACAACAGACGTGTTACACTATTACTAACAATGCAAGACGCACAATTGTGCAACGTCTAAGTGACAGTCCACACATGAAGAACACTGACTGGGCTGACCGGCTGACCTGATGTATGATCACAGCTATATTAAGGGAAAACCATGTTACAATGTGAACAGTATAAATA
>WWET01000202.1:404189-415011 GCA_011038615.1 Limnodynastes dumerilii | reverse complement strand
AAATCTCACCCCCCTTACACAGCCTAACCCTAAGTCCCCGGAGAGGGTTACTCACCTACAGTGGTCCGGCTGCGACGCTTCCAAAAATGAATGGATGAGTACGTGAATCGCACACTCACCCATTCATTAAAAAAAAAGTGCAGTCGTTCGAAATAGAGACAGTCAAAAAGCAACTTCCACTCATCGGTGCGGGGACTTGCAACGCCTAGAACCTGGGTGAGTTCCGTTGGGTACACACCGGGCAACAACCAACATTTATCTCCGACATCTGACCTGTGTGTATGGTCCAACAATGCTATAGAATCCCATGAAACAGCATCGTGTCATCTGATTGGATATTTGGATGCTCATTATGTTTAGGTCAGCATCATCACAATGTCGGGGGAGATCATTAGTGTATCTCGTCTTTCAATGCAACAAATCTCATTGCTCTTGCAGCTTAGGGCAGCGTGTGGGGGGGCATATACCTGCAGCAGAGGGTTATGGGAACACTGGCAATTACAATGTCGTGTGTTCGGAGGCCTTGTGATGCTGGTCAGGAGTTCAGGGCTGTATTCATGTCATGGGTGTTGGGGGCGTTGCCTTGCTACGATCGTGCGTAAAATTGCTTACTTTTAAAAAACGGAGTCAGTCTTTACAAAATGTCACAATCTTACAAAAAAAACCCAGTGTGTACCCAGCGTTATTGTGCAGATGCAGCCACATGTTGTGTGAAGCAGATTATTATACAGATGTGTCCACATTCAGCTTTACACCGTATGGCGCTGTATATCTTTCATGCAAGCAGAGTCGTAGACCATTGTTAAAGCAATACAACTCTGTTTACCTAGCGTTTAGCAGTAATCCTGGCTCACGCTGTGTCTTTCAATGGCGGTGACGTCACCTCGTGGGACTCACACTGCCCCGGCTAGGGTGACGTCACCCCCATTAAAAATCACAGCGGGCGTTGTGACTAGTGCCAAATGCGGGATAAGACGAGTTTTATTGACTTCTGTAATTAAGTCCCTAATACCTTTCCTCAGCGGGTGATTTCACACCAATCTATGGAGAGCTATTCCTGCGTTGGTAAAAGGTGAATGTGGACACATCTGTAGGAAAGAGGCAGCATTTCATCAGCTGAATGTATGGTGCTTCTCTCTGAGCACCACGCGGTAAGTAACAACAATGGTGTTGTAGCCTTCCTGGCGCACAGCACCGTGCTACTGGCCAATGCTACACATAGACTATAGACGATCCTCAGCATTACCCAGGGATTCAGTCCGTGTTTCGTCTCCAATCACGGAAAGGTCTCCTTCTATTTTCTGGAAAGGAAATCCGTTCGCAGGATCATGGCCAAAAATATAATCAAATGGAAGGTCAACGTGAATTGTAGACTGCGTTCAACTGAAAGGTGGCTTCTATTAATAATATTTCACTTGAACATCAAAGGAGATTTTCCAGACGAAGGTCTCAGCCTGACCCTGAATGCAAAGCAATGTTCTGCCCAGGCACCCAGAGAAAGGAGCTTAATCATCATTTATACCCTGCCCCCTCCTCATACCAGAAGAGCGAGCCTGAGAGCAGCCATTTTGTGAGATTAATATTCATGAGCCTGTAGCCAATGAGCTTACTAGAAAGATACAAGAATGTTACGGTATGCAGAAGTCTAAGGAGGGACAAGGTTTGGGTTTTTTTTGCATAAACACTCAAGCGACTTTAGCTTAGCACATTTTTAACTGAATTTACACTCTGTCATAAAATGTCTTTATATTTTCATGACAATGACGATTTAATGACCCCACTCTACCAAACGGATTACCCCTCCTGTGCCTCTCTACCAGAAAGATAACCCCTCCTGTGACTCTCTACCAGAAAGATTACCCCTCCCGTGCCTCTCTACCAGACAGATTACCCCTCCTTTGCCTCTCGACCAGACGGATTACCTCTCCTGTGCCCCTCTATAATACAGATTACCCCTCCTGTGCCCCTCTACCAGACAGATTACCCCTTCTGTGCCCCTCTACCAGACGCAGATTACTCCTCCTGTGCCCCTCTACCAGACGTGGATTACTTCTCCTGTGTTCCTCTATCAGACGTGGATTACTTCTCCTGAGACGTGGATTACTTCTCCTGTGTTCCTCTATCAGACGTGGATTACTTCTCCTGTGTTCCTCTACCAGACAGATTACCCTTCCTGTGCCCCTCTACCAGACGCGGATTACCCCTCCTGTGCCTCTCTACCAGAAAGATAACCCCTCCTGTGACTCTCTACCAGAAAGATTACCCCTCCTGTGTCCCTCTACCAGACAGATTACCCCTCCTGTGCCTCTCTACCAGACGGATTACCCCTCCTGTGCCTCTCTACCAGACGGATTACCCCTCCTGTGCCCCACTACAAGACAGATTACCCCTCCTGTGCCCCTCTACCAGACAGATTACCCCTCCTGTGCCCCTCTACCAGACAAGGATTACCCCCTCCTGTGCCCCTCTACCAGACAGATTACCCCTTCTGTGCCCCTCTACCAGACAGATTACCCCTTCTGTGCCCCTCTACCAGACACGGATTACCCCTCCTGTGTCTCTCTACCAGACAGATTACCCCTCCTGTGCCCCTCCAGCAGACGCGGATTCCCCCTCGGTTCCTCGCGATGCTGCGTGCGCTAGGTGTACCTCAGTTCTAGCTGTGTCAGTGACCTTGTGATGGGTGATTCAGCCTGTCCCCCTCTACCAGACAGATTCCCCCTCGTGTGCCCCTCTACCAGACAGATTACCCCTCCTGTTCCCCTCTACCAGACAGATTACCACCCCTGTGCCCCTCTACCAGACGTGGATTACCCCTCCTGTAACCCTCTACCAGACAGATTACCCCTCGTGTGCCCCTCTACCAGAGGCTTATTACCCCTCCTGTGCCCCTCCACCAGACAGATTACCCCTCCTGTGCCCCTCCACCAGACAGATTACCCCTCCTGTGCCCCTCCAGCAGACGCGGATTCCCCCTCGGTTCCTCGCGATGCTGCGTGCGCTAGGTGTACCTCAGTTCTAGCTGTGTCAGTGACCTTGTGATGGGTGATTCAGTGACCTTGTGATGGGTGATTCAGTACGTGGTTGGCGCAGCTTACACATTACTTCATGACTCCCCTCCTGGCCGGGACACAGCCTGGTAATAACGCAGTAACGTGCAGTCACAGAGACGCGCACATGCGTCTAAACACGTGGATTGCGAGATAAACACACACTGTAAACAACTCGCTGGAGTTATAACAGGAAAACGCTCTCATGTTGTGACCATGACGGGTTCTGTAATGTTCACTCTTAGAAAAAGTCTGATTAATCTCCATAGTGACCCTTTACCGGACTTCTGAACGCTGAATCTGTCAATTAATGTGTATCTGACATTATACCCGTAGTCTCCAGGATTCTGCACGTGTGTGTGTGTGTGTCTGTGTCTGTGTGTGTGTGTCTGTGTGTGTGTGTGCGCGCGCGCATGATGAATGGGAGAGAGAGGGAGGGTGTGTATGTATGAGTGTGTGTGTGTGTATATGAGTGTGTGTGTGTGTGCGCATGAACAAGGGAAGAGGGGGGGTGTGGATGTATGTATGTATGTATGTGTTTGTGTATGTATGTGTGTGTGAAGAATGGGAGAGAGAGGGGTGTTTGTGGATGTGTGTATGTATGTATGTGTGTATGTGTGTATGTGTGTATGTGTGTATGTGTGTATGTATGTATGTATGTATGTATGTGTGTGTATGTATGTATATGTGTGTGTGTGTGTGTGTGTGTGTGTGTGTGTATGTATGTATGTGTGTATGAAGAATAGAAGTGTGTGTGTGTGTATGAAGAATAGGAGAGAGGGTGTGTGTTATATTATTTGGATTGTAAGCTTAAATTGTGCAGAGTGATGTGCAGCCTAACTCTAAGTTAAACAGTTCCTCATAGAAATAGCTTCATTTGACATTGTACTTGTTCTGGGCATTGAAATATTCTTCATGATAAAGGCATCGGCGCTGACAAGATCCAAAACTAAACCGTCGTCTGCATCCGAGTCCATCGCAGCGGCAACTCTCTCCCTCCCCGGAGGATTGTATAGCTGTGTACCCAGCGTCACTGCCCCCTGTGCCAGTAACCACCCTCTATACACTGCACACAGGTCATACAGGTGTGTACCCAGCGTCACAGCCCCTGTGCCAGCAATCACCCTCTATACACTGCACACAGGTCATACAGGTGTGTCCCCAGCGTCACTCCCCCTGTGCCAGCAATCACCCTCTATCTACTGCACACAGGTCATACAGGTGTGTCCCCAGCGTCACTCCCCCTGTGCCAGCAATCACCCTCTATCTACTGCACACAGGTCATACAGGTGTGTCCCCAGCGTCACTCCCCCTGTGCCAGCAATCACCCTCTATCTACTGCACACAGGTCATACAGGTGTGTCCCCAGCGTCACTCCCCCTGTGCCAGCAATCACCCTCTATCTACTGCACACAGGTCATACAGGTGTGTCCCCAGCGTCACTCCCCCTGTGCCAGCAATCACCCTCTATCTACTGCACACAGGTCATACAGGTGTGTCCCCAGCGTCACTCCCCCTGTGCCAGCAATCACCCTCTATCTACTGCACACAGGTCATACAGGTGTGTCCCCAGCGTCACTCCCCCTGTGCCAGCAATCACCCTCTATCTACTGCACACAGGTCATACAGGTGTGTCCCCAGCGTCACTCCCCCTGTGCCAGCAATCACCCTCTATCTACTGCACACAGGTCATACAGGTGTGTCCCCAGCGTCACTCCCCCTGTGCCAGCAATCACCCTCTATCTACTGCACACAGGTCATACAGGTGTGTCCCCAGCGTCACTCCCCCTGTGCCAGCAATCACCCTCTATCTACTGCACACAGGTCATACAGGTGTGTACCCAGCGTCACTGCCCCCTGTGCCAGCAATCACCCTCTATCTACTGCACACAGGTCATACAGGTGTGTACCCAGCGTCACTGCCCCCTGTGCCAGCAACCACCCTCTAAACACTGCACACAGGTCATACAGGTGTGTACCCAGCGTCACTGCCCCCTGTGCCAGCAACCACCCTCTAAACACTGCACACAGGTCATACAGGTGTGTACCCAGCGTCACTGCCCCCTGTGCCAGCAACCACCTTCTATACACTGCACACAGGTCATACAGGTGTGTACCCAGCGTCACTGCCCCCTGTGCCAGCAACCACCCTCTAAACACTGCACACAGGTCATACAGGTGTGTACCCAGCGTCACTGCCCCCTGTGCCAGCAACCACCCTCTAAACACTGCACACAGGTCATACAGGTGTGTACCCAGCGTCACTGCCCCCTGTGCCAGCAACCACCTTCTATACACTGCACACAGGTCATACAGGTGTGTACCCAGCGTCACTGCCCCTGTGCCAACAATCACCCTCTATACACTGCACACAGGTCATACAGGTGTGTACCCAGCGTCACTGCCCCTGTGCCAACAATCACCCTCTATACACTGCACACAGGTCATACAGGTGTGTACCCAGCGTCACTGCCCCCTGTGCCAGCAATCACCCTCTATACACTGCATACAGGTCATACAGGTGGGTTTATAGATTATGTGATATGAAAATGGTAAATCAGGTAAGTATGTTAAGGAACAATAAATTTATTAATAGCAATAAATGTAATCAATAATAAAGCACTGAAATGAATATATTAAATAAATTAAGAACATATAATAAAAATTCAGCCCAGTAAAAGATCAATATGCCGGCCGGACACAGATGTTCCCGTATGATAGTAGTTGCTTGGAGGATCGGATTCACAGTTAGAATAAGTCCGTATAAGTAAAACACTGCAGTAAAAAAACATATAAAGGCCTATATTGTGACCAGATCTGGTGTGATGCGTGGCTCCGTAAACGGCAATATTAGGATGCTGGAGTATAGCAGTCCTTCCAACGGTTTCATCAGAGGTTCATTCATTCTCTGATGAAACCGCACATATTGGCGGAGAAACGCGTCAGTGACCATACCAGCCCGTACCTATTGCTGCGCATCTTTATTGATTTTGCCTCTGGAGGATTTGGCCACTATACACACCGCAAGAATAACTTTTTTATAACCGCAGCGCCACGATTCACTTTCCATCTTTTATCGTTGCTACTTATAAGCATCATATTAACTTTTTAACTACTGTGGACTACTCCAACACGCTTCTCATCAGAACAAGCGCATAGACCGCCTGTCATTCACTTGTATACACATCATACCACACGGACGCTGCATCTTTACAAACGGAACGCGGGCCCTGTCACCCGCCTATTACCTACTCCACTGCAACCTCCCTGGGCTCCAACTTACTTAATCCCCGTTGGAAGGACTGCTATACTCCAGCATCCTAATATTGCCGTTTACGGAGCCACGCATCACACCAGATCTGGTCACAATGTAGACGGACTTATTCTAACTGTGAATCCGATCCTCCAAGCAACTGCTATCATACTGGAACATCTGTGTCCGGCCGGCATATTGATCTTTTACCGGGCTGAATTTTTATTATATGTTATAATTTAGTTAATATATTCATTTCAATGCTTTATTATTGATTTTATTTATTGCTATTAATAAATGTATTGTTCCTGAACATACTCACCTGATTTACCATTTAGCGCTTTTCATATCACATGTTTTTTTTATTATCTTTCTTTTTGAATTGCTGCTCTGATTGAGATACCTTCATTATTTTATCCATATTAGCGCCAAGAATCTATATATTTTCTTCTTTTGGGTTTATAGATTACAGCCCAGATCCTAAAATCTGGACCTCCCCCCCCCCCATTGCAACCAATTGCTCCATGCCACACACTGTACAATCATCGGCTAATCAGCGCACGCAGAACGCAGTATTCAGAGATCCGTGCGGTGATCTGATCGCAATTATACGCACGGCCGGTGCAGGCCACACCCCCTCACACCCATGACACTCCCTCTCTTAGCCGTGTGTTCGGTGACTTCCGCCGCCATAGACCAATTGTAACTTTCCGAGCGCAGTCCCGTGTATACGCGTCCTCCATACGTGCGATTCATTATAGTCACGCCCACTTTCCTTCATTTTATTGAAATTCTCCCGTGCGTATTTTGCGGTCGCATATCCGTCCGTATGTACCAACGTGCGATTCACAGGTCCGTCTGTAAAGCACTTCCACGTGGATAGTCTACGGTAACTACATAAATAAATAAGTCACTACGTATGCGCAGTTGGTCCAATCCTAAAAATACGCACAGGACTCGCCGTGGAAACGGATCTCTGAATATAGCCCAGTGTGTGCGGCCAGTGCAAAGACTAGAAATGCGCAGAGCTGCGCTCATTCCCTTCCGGCCTCCAATCGCCATCACGTGCGTCCCTCCCCGTCATACGTCCAGGAAATACACGGGATTCCTGCAGTGTGCGCAGTCGCCTCTTCCGCAATGAGGAATCGGCCTGTCTTCGGCATGACGGATGGCTCTTCCGGATAGGCTGCACGCTTCCATTCCTGTTTTGCATATTTCTGTGGAGTGCGGAGTTATGTGCTTCCCGGAAGCCGGGGCTGCATTCCACATTACACCAGAGACCGCACTAAACAAAGGCATCAGCACAGAGACCACGGCTGCTAAGAATGCGAAGGCTATCAGAGGGACAGGTCACATTCTAACCCTCCTCCAGTGCATTGGAGGCACAGGCTTGGCCCCACGCCACACACATGAACAGAGACGTGTTCCATAAAGCCTGTGACATGCTGAGGAAACCGTCGCAGATAAGCCCCAGTCACACACACTTACTCATCACCATACACAACATGGACACGTGCAAGAATGGCGCCTCTGCATGTAGCACCGATAACCCGCAGTACTGTGCAGACACTCAGCCCACGTACACAACACTCGCTACTCATTACTGGGATTCTATGTCACACATCACAACTTTATCAAGAGGGTATCAAGCTGCAGCGACCATAATCAGTGTGTGCAGTATACGTCCCGTGATTCCGGCTGTTATTTGTGTTGTACATGTAACTATTGCCTTTGTACGGGGCTGCGGATACTGTGTGGCACCTTATAAATAAACGTTAATAATAATAATAATAATTTCCCTGATATAAAACAATGCACTGAGCCAATAACTAAGATAATACCTGTTACAACTATTGCATGCTATTCAGTCCCAATCGGATGGATGTGATCTTGGCTGCACGATAGACAAAGGGTTTTATTATATTTATGAAGATAGAAAGGTGGCCAGAGGCGTTCCCCAGGGATCTGTACTGGGATCGGTGCTATTTACTACCTTTGTTGGTGATATTACATGTGATATCTAGGGAAAACATGACACAAGGATCAGGGTAGACACACCGGGAGGGGTAACACAACGACGGGTGAATCTGGGGTGGCTGGAAGAACGGTCAGGAGTTTAGTAACTGCAGTTTAATCTATGATTGTGGACACTGTTTAATCAATGATTGTGATTACTGTTAATTAGGATAATATTATTTGTGTCTCTGGGATTTGTAACTGCATGAAAATCAGTGAATTTAAACAAACGAAATAAAAACAAAATGTACAAAAACGGTTTAAAAAAAATAAATAAAATAACTTTTCCATTGCATTTTGCTTTCATTTTCCTAGAGAACTGATTGGCTGTTGTTTATCAAACAACATGGCTGCCTCCCTCCGTGTTTAGGGAACAGGCACGTTTTTACATTCCTGCGTTACATGCTTTCTAGATGAAATGACTAAACGCGATTCATCGCTATGATCCCGGGGGCCGTTATACATCCAAATCAACATTACCAAACCGATCTAGCTCTAGGCGTGACTGGGGAATATGACCAAATGCTGCTAATAAGGGAAATATTTGGAGCGCAACATCGCATTGTCTCACCTCTCATGAGAAACAAATGCATTTCATAAAACGGATCTGAACTTTAAGAAACAAATACACAACTATTAAATAAAACATTCACATCTGGAGGAACAAGAGCTAAAAAAAGAAAGCAACGAGCCAGCGCTGCCAATTCTGTAATTTATCACAAGGGGTCTAACTAAAAACAGAACGGGTTGAATCATTCAGCCGCCCATCAGACGAAGCCCCCGCAACCGAGACTAAGTATGACCAAGCTAAATTTATACACGCTCACCAAAGACTCCACACCGACCTGGAGTGTAAGCTCTTCAGGACACCAGGCCATCGCCATCGTAGAACGCGGAGTGACTTGCTATATACGGGGAGTTCGGAAAGTCACTGTGCACTTTAGTATATTTATTAACGCACAGGTTTAAATATAGAATACATGATGCAAACACAATTGATCATAATAAACAATGTTACATGTGTGAGATTTGTAAATGTGAGATACCGTGGGGGTGTTTTTATTTTTATTCCCCATTGACTTCCAGCCCCTCCCATAGAAAACAATGGCTCTCATAGGAAAAAATGGCAGGGGAAGTTTTCGGCTCCCCAGCGCCACCCCTAGGAAGCAACCGTGATGGGAAGGGGCTGGAGGAAGGGTTCGCCACCTCGCCCTTGCCCCTCCCCCATAGACGTGTTTTTCCCCATTGACTTCCAGCCCCTCCCATAGAAAACAATGGCTCTCATAGGAAAAAATGGCAGGGGAAGTTTTCGGCTCCCCAGCGCCACCCCTAGGAAGCAACCGTGATGGGAAGGGGCTGGACGAAGGGTTCGCCACCTCGCCCTTGCCCCTCCCCCATAGACGTGTTTTTCCCCATTGACTTCCATGCGTTTCAGCCCCTCCCATAGGAAACAATGGGGATTGAACTTTTCGGCCCTCCTAGGAGGCGACCCCGGCACCCCCACGTCACATTAGCTCTGGGATAGGGTGAGACGCATGGGTGGCCGGCTCACTTTTCCCCTACCGCCCCTCCCCCGAACGCACGTTTTCCCCATTGACCGTCATGCGTTTCAGCCCTTCCTATTGACATTAAATTGGATCCCATAGGAAACAATGGGGTTCGAGCTATTCGGCTCCCTTGCGCCCTCTTGGGGGTGACTGGGGCACCTGCGCGTCACATGGACTCCTGGTAATATTTCCATTTTTCAGTAAATCTAGCCCTATATTAGGATCAAAACAAAACATATGGCTAGAAAAGTGCACAGCGACTCAGTGAACACCCTGTAATATACATATATATCCGCTGTGTGCTGTGGGCGAGGAGACTGATAGCAGCTTAGTGGCTGAAGGGACCTGGTAATGTTAATACTTCTGTCTGCTTTTGTAATGTAGGATTTTAACTACTGCATCATCCTAATAAAGAAGACCAGCGATGGGCTCAGCCCTGTGTGTCTGCTGTGCTCATCTCTATACACGCTTATTAGAATAAAGAGAATGGACGTCCATGGAGTGCTAAATAAAATGTCTGGCACTAAGTAATATAACAATCCAGCATCCTGGACCCTGAAGCTGCCGCAGGCTCTGAGGTGATTCAAGGACGTTATTACAATCAGAGCCAAAGCCCTTATGGAGGTTCCACACCTGAATAGCCGGAACGTCGTCACCCCGACGCTTTTCTTTAGAGTGACTTCATATGGGGGGCATCCCGATAAAACGCGTGGGGTGGAGATGTTCTGGGGTTTGCTTCAATGCTGGTGGTTGCTACAATCAATTTATAGGTTAATATAAACAGGTGCTTGACCGGCCGGAAGACTATAATATTGTGCCAGGGACATGGAGCAGAAGCCTGTAATATTGTGCCAGCGACATGGAGCAGAAGCCTGTAATATTGTGCCATTGACATGGAGCAGAAGCCTGTAATATTGTGCCAGCAACATGGAGCAGAAGCCTGTAATATTGTGCCA
>WWET01000202.1:333670-352766 GCA_011038615.1 Limnodynastes dumerilii | reverse complement strand
CCTGGCACACCCCCCTTTTCAGTCGGAGTCGGATGCTGGTGGATACCATAAACTCCGCCAGCAATCCGACTTCCTTGCGCCTTTTGCGCATGCGCAGTTGCACTAAATAGCTTCGCATCCGTGTGAATTTCACACGGATGCGTAGCTCTGAATCCGGTCCAATAATAATAATAATAATAATAATAATAATAAAATTATATTACATTCTATCAAACTTCTATATCCCCTCCTTCTCTAGACTCACCACTACAGTTTCTGATATTGGACTACGTGAGCATTTCTCCTTCTCTCACTCTCTTCCCTTAAAACAAATTAACTCTCATCTCTTATACTTCTTTTACTCCTACATTGTCCAAATTCTAAACATATCTCTTTCTTATGGCATCTTCCACTCTTCCCTAAAACAGGACCAAATTCACCCCTTACACAAGAACAAAAGTCTTGCTGGAAACTGTATTATACTCTACCACTTGATCTCCTCTTTGCTTTAACAATTTTGAAGTTGGATGTTTATAACTAGTTAACCACATTACTTATACATATATACATAGCTATTATAGGAAAAAACACAATATCCACAATAAATATGTTTAAAAGTTCTAATACCTTCTTGTTAGCAAATGCCACATATGAAGGCCACCTTTGCTTTGGTATTGCCCCGTATATCTTCATTGATAACAGATTATACATTTTGCCTAAAAAGACATATCAGTCTTAAATAAAGATACAGACACATAAATCAGCATTTTAATAATTAAATAATGGGGAAAAAATAAATTTAAATAAAGCACCCTCATCACATATGATAAAAATAATAATTTCAAAGAATATTATTTTTATCTTTGGAATTTGGTGAGTTTGACATTTCTTTAATATAGCTCTCTGATTTCGGAAAAACAACTTTAAAATTTTTCCTGTTGTTTGTCCTATAAATGTAAATTTAGAATCCCATTGTAATTAATAGATAAATGGTGAATTTGGTTTCACAATGAATAAGGTTATTTATCCATCATATACAACTACTTACTTTCACAGTAATCCACCCATGTGAAACTACTGATAATTTAAGACCCCAAAATAAATGGATTAATGGTTTCTATTTTTTTATTGAGAAGTTCAATTTTTTTTAAATATAATCTGACTTGAAAATGATTAGGAGATTATCTGTAATATTATTTTAATTAAAGAATACTTTACTTTTGAAGTCATTCTTATGTTGTTGGAAAAGCTTTTAAATTTGGTTATGAAAGCAGTATAAAAAAAAAACTTCAGAAATCCTTTTCTGTCTGACAGACCTTTGGAGAAAGCTGTTTCTCTGAAGTATTCAGTCATTTTAGAAATTTGTATTATAATATTTGAGGTTGAAATGCAATGACAGTTCAATCTCATTAACTGTCTTTTAATGACATTAGTATTCATTGGTTTGTGACCTCTTAAGGTGTAAATAGTTATTTGAATTTACTTTCATATAAAAAGTACAAGTAGATCTATCTGACCTAAGCTGACAGTACCATGTTAAATGGAGGTCTTGTGATAATGTAGAGTGAATTGTAAATTAAAGATGTAATTCTTAGGAAATTTAACCAAATCACAAACAGAAGTGGCATTCTCAAACATGAGTAGTTAAGAGGGCCTTGCTTGCTTGCTAATAACAGTCTATAGGGCACTGTGTGTGATACATAATGGCAAGCAGGCAAAACTACCATTGGTGCAACAGTTGCAACGGCACTGGGGCCCATGCTGATAAAAGGGCCCATAGCCGTCATCACTGCACCGCTGAAGCTCCCCATTGGATTACCTGGGATATCATCAGGGCCAAAGCATATTTTTTGCACCTGGGCCCACAACTTGCTAGTTCCACCTCTGATGGCAAGTGATATATTTCACCCAATGTGGCAGCCAGGTTGTATGGTAAATGTTCTTAGTAGTCTGTATGATCTAGTCACACAGCAGTGTTATCAGCAGAACTGAGGGTAATGAAAGAGAAACTGTTCAAGTTTGTGTTAATCATGTAATAGAATGGGAAACCAAAATAGAAAAATTGTTGTAAATGGGATAGATAAATGTTAAGAAGCAGGTTAAGGAATATGGTAAGCTTCTTTAAAGGAGTGAGTTTTAAGGGAGCTCTTGAAGAGTAGCAGATAGTCATAGTGGGCAAGGAAGGTTATTCCAGTGAGTGGGTGCAGTTCAAGAGAAGGTCTGTAACAGGGAATCAGAGCATTTATTAGGTGTAGAAGAGGGTTGCAAATGAAGATCTGAGAGAACAAGTTAGGATAACTATGCGGGTGCTGTCTTGTTGATGGCTTTATATGTTAATATAAGGATTTTGCATTTGCATTCTGTGAAAAACAGGCAAATAATGTAGACTGAGGACCGAATTCTCACTTCTGAAACTTTCTCCATATGAGCGTAGTTATAAGTGCTGAGCTACTACACATGAATAGTAACTCTTATGCTATCTACGTAACCATTGCGTTACTTGGGTACATGCAGGGCCGTATTCAGAGAACCGTTTTCACAGGGAGTTACATGCGTATTTTTAGGAGAGGATCAACTGCACATTCTTAGTAATTTTATTAAAGTAAGTTACGTAGAATATTAGCTTATAAATGCTTTAGGCATGGGCATGTGAATCGCACATATGTGCGAATGGGCTGCGTAGAAATACGTACTTGAATATTTACATGAAAGTGGGTGGGGGAAGGCATTTAAATGAACGCATGGAGGTGCGGTTATAAAGAATCGTAAGGATGGAGCACATATATACCCGTAAGTACACACGTAAAGAACAGAGTGGTCTAGGGACTAGTAAGTCACCCACAGCACGTCTGGGAGAGGGGAGTGTTGGGGTTGTTGGTGGGTGTTTCCTTGCTCCGGCCGTGTGTATAATTGCGTATATAAAAAAAACTGTTCTCTGAATACGGCCCACAGTCTTTAAAGACCGTATGTACGCAATCTACGTAGCGCAATGGTTTCATAGATAGCGTAAAAGAGTTACTACTTATAACTATGCTTGTGTCAAGAAAATTTCGGAAGTGAGAATCCGGTCCTGAGACTCTTGTCATCTAAATAAATACACTGTACCATTGGAAAAAAAATAGGTATAGTAAAGAATGACATTTATGGAACATATGGAAATATATAGAATAAATAGATACCTTTTAATCTTTGATTTTTTTTAATTGACAACATTTTTAATTGAACACATTGGGCCGGATCCAGACCTACGCACTTAATAAGATTTATAGCGTAGGATATTTACACTAGCGTACTTTGTAAGCACTCCCCCAGGCACTTCCCTCGCATGTGTTATAACTCTCTGGACTGGATAGTGAGTGCACAGCACAATAGACAGACAGGAGAGGAATCGGGTAAACTCACCAGTAGGTAGGACCAGTACCCGTCTGGAGTATTCGCTAGAGCCCCTGATGGTGGGGATAGACTGGAGCTGATGAGACTTCTTCTGGATACAAACTTTAGAGAGTACCCAGAACAGGAAAAAGTGGCCAAGTGCAAATGGGATAAGATGCAGTGGGAAAATGGGAGCAGCAGTAACAGAAGGGACTGTACTGGACAAACAACAAAGAACAATGAAGGGACGAGATCGGGAAAACTAGACAGGACAGACAATACAAGAATGAACTGGGTTACTCAAATGCACACTCACACTAACACTACCACAGGCAGGAAATTACCTGGAGGAAAACAAAAACAAGCACACCAGGAGAAAGGACAGAAAACACAAAAGGCTAAGGACAAAAGGGAAGAGAGAGAGAGTAATGCAACACAGGGGTACAATGGCAGGAAACTAGGTAGGATCAAATGGGGCACTCAAGAAAACAATAGCACAAAGGCAGAAGAAATGAGAGGCAAGATAAAGCAGAAAGCACGGGGAGCAGACGCTATAACCGGCAAGTGCAAGCTGTCCCCCTGCTCTATTTACAGGGAGTCTGGCCAATGAGGTGTCTGAGTTTGGGCCAGCCCCCTAACTAATAGGAAGACAGCAGGTAGGCAAGGTGGGCAGTGTGAGTAAAGAGAGAGAGGGAGAGAGAGAGAGCAATGCAAACACAGGGGTACAATGGCAGGAAACTAGGTAGGATCAAATGGGGCACTCAAGAAAGCAATGGCACAAAGGCAGAAGAAATGAGAGGCAAGATAAAGCAGAAAGCACGGGGAGCAGACGCTATAACCGGCAAGTGCAAGCTGTCCCCCTGCTCTATTTACAGGGAGTCTGGCCAATGAGGTGTCTGAGTTTGGGCCAGCCCCCTAACTAATAGGAAGACAGCAGGTAGGCAAGGTGGGCAGTGTGAGTAAAGAGAGAGAGGGAGAGAGAGAGAGCAATGCAAACACAGGGGTACAATGGCAGGAAACTAGGTAGGATCAAATGGGGCACTCAAGAAAGCAATGGCACAAAGGCAGAAGAAATGAGAGGCAAGATAAAGCAGAAAGCACGGGGAGCAGACGCTATAACCGGCAAGTGCAAGCTGTCCCCCTGCTCTATTTACAGGGAGTCTGGCCAATGAGGTCATTTAATGCTTGAGTAACCACAACACCATTATGCATATGCTTAGTAAATAACCTTTTAGATTTGTTTAGAATTTTTTATGACAATGTACCATCGTGTAGTCAATGGGTTTATACTAAAGAATTCGGAGTTTCACCTCTAACACAGGTGTTGAGACTTGCTAATCACCAACTAGGATTTAAATAGGAGAAGAGCCCACTGACTACTTATCCTACTGAAGAAACCGTGTGCTATCACGGTGAAACGCGTCTAGGTCGGACGCCAACAAGTGTTTAAGCTTACTAAGAGCTACTGCTGCCTTTTATTCCCAATCTTCCCTGCTGAGTCGGGACCACAAGAGCTAAGGGACTGATTTCTCAATTGTACCGTCCGGACTAGTATCGATACAGCCGGCTGACTTTTTAGAAGCTTATCCACAGCCGTGGTTGCGGCTATCAAGTGAGGCTAAACAGCTGAGCCACCCGAAACGGAGCCGCTAAGTATCTACAAAGAGCACGCTGCCTATTCTGAGCTCAACGTGATCCTGACGGGTCGGAGGAACGTGAGTGCTGGTTCTATATGACCAGCTAACAATTACCTTTCCCCTATTTTATCATCTCTGCTGTTGTTTTAACATATAGGGGAATTGCGAATAGTGACACCTCTCAACAGCCAACGTTGGCTATATATGTCGACTTAGGGCTAACATGTCCAAGCTCTAGGTGCTAAGACACTGTTTGATTATAGCTCTGTGCGGGTGAATTGATCAATCTAAACTGGACAGTTATCTACCAACTCACTTACCTGGAGGTGATTGAGTTTCATTGCATCGCAGCATAAGTTCTTTATTGTAAATATTCAACAACTCCTCAGATTCAGCATTTATTCAAGTCAAGTGCCCCCCCTTTTTCTGGTATTTTTGGTGCTTAATACCTTAGTATCCCTGCAGGGTATACCAGTTTAATATTAGGGTGTGCAGTATTTCTGTCGATATATGTACTTGTTGTGCGTCCTAATGTTTATTTATTTTTCAATCTATGTATTTTATTAAATTTGGTACTTTTTTTTATTATAGTGTGGTGTATAATTTATGCAAACCTTACCATCAATATTTCTTCTAGCATTTATAATCTAGTTCTAAATGTCATTCTACACCACTTGATATTATTTGTTGTGGAAAATTGAGCCACAAATTGGAGAGGACCTTAGTGTTATGTAACTTACCAATGCTGGTGGTTTGGTCAACAAATTATTATAATAAAAATGTTAAATAAGTCTAAAAAAAGGTATTAACATTAAGTCCTATGTTTGAAACTTATTTTGGAACATGTAGACATATTTCAGTAGGGACACTGCCAGAAAGTAGACTATAACCTCACTGTCCTGCAGAAAAATCATATGGATGACCATATCAAAATGCTTTGCTTTTGACACTGGGTTAACATTATATTATATGGTACTCTTGTGTCCCTGTGCTAGAAAACTATCAAATTTCCACTTCATTCAGCAATTTCTTAGACACAGTTAATATCTGTGGGTTAATTATTGGGTTTGTGGATGCCATAGGTACAGTATACAATTTACCTCACGGATGCGGGACAGTCTTTGAAGTTAATCCTACGTATCTGAGACACTAAAAGGCTTAAGGAATTGTTAAAATATGATTTTAAATAGAAAAATACAATTCTGAGACAATTATGAATCACAATTCTCAAATGCTAAAATTATAGATCTGAGATAAGACGTGTTATACTTATTTTTAACTTTATATTTCTGAACAGATGATCTTTACAAAAAAAATGCATTATGTGCTACTTGTTTAATAATGTCATTTCAGGTGAAAATAAAGATATTACAACAGATGTAGTATGTTACACTGCTATTCAGAAAACTGACAGTTAATCTGATTGGCATTCTTCTATCTGACTGGGTCGTTAACTCAACACCTGTCAGATACAGTATTGAAATGCCGACAGCATTAAAAAAATATTTTATTTTTAGATTTTTAAAAGGCTAAACCAGCCCGCTACCGGTGTAGTTGTTTACATTGTGCAAAGCAGGAGTGGGGACCAGTTAAGGATTTTATTTTTAATGTAATATAACATTTGTAGAATTTGAAATACTTTTAGCAATATACCTTATGGTGTATATTATGGTTTCAGCTATGATACATTATGGGGTCAGCTGTTTCATCATTGAATTTGTTACTGTCTAACCTACTAGAACGTAAAGATTTACTGAATTTAATGAATGCCAACTGCAAAATAGCAAATACACATAGGGCCTAATGTCCATTTAGAAAGAAAATAAGGTGACATGCTGTGAGGGCATTTGTATCTGTCTATATACCTAGTACTCATTTTTTTCTATAAAATTTTGGAACATGTATTTTTTTTTCCAAGGAGGTTGACTTGTTTTAATATATATTAAGTAGGTTTATATTGCTTTACAACTTTCAACATGTAAAGTTTAAATCCAGTTTATTTGAAATCAAGGATTTAATGTAGTAGAAAGGCAGAAGTGATATAGATATTAGTCAGGCTTTAGCACATACACACTTGATCCAGATCCAGACCAACACTCGGGTGCGTTTTTACAATGGTTGTAAGCGTAAAAACGGCTATTTATACTTACTGTGCATGCGTGGGGCAGAAGTTAAGCTCTACTATCCTTCTCCTATTAGTATTACTATTATCTTGGGTGACTTCAACATCCCTGTTGATAACCCCTCCCACTCCAACACCTCTTAACTTCTCTCTATTTCCTCATCCTTTGGCCTGACTCAATGGACCACCTCCCCTACCCACAAACAGGGTCATTTCCTTGACCTAGTTTTCACGCACCGTTGCACTATTTCTATCCCTCCTTTTCCTCTCTCTGACCACCACCTCCCCTCCTTCTCCCTCTCCTCTCCAGCCTCTCTTCCCCCTAAACACGTTCTCACCAGAGAGAACATCAGCACCCTCGACATCCCTGCCTTTTCATCCTCCCTTGACCACCTCCTCTCCCCCGTTACCTCCTGCCCCAATCAAGCCGCCTTTTTCTACAATAGCACCCTCTCCTCTGACCTTGACTTTGCCTGTCCCCCTACCTCTGTCTCCCTTCGCCACTCTAACCCCCAGCCATGGCACTCTCAGATCAAGCACTTTCTATTCCTATCAGAAATGACATCTCCTCCATCCTGCTTCCTCATCCCTTTACATCCTACGACAAGTGATGAAATTAATTTCCTTATAATATCCTCACCATCCTCAACCTGCCCTGTAGACCATATTCCCTTCCCTTCCTTTTTTAAGCATGCCTTTGTCTCTCCCATTCTCAAAAACCTTATCTGGACCCTACATCCCCCTTCAGCTACCGTCCTATATCCCTACTCCCATTCGCCTCCAAACTCCTTAAGTGCTAAGTCTACCAACGTCTCATAAGCTACCTTACTGAGATCTCTCTCCTGGACCCCGTCCAATCTGGTTTCCGGCCCCTCCATTCCACTGAGACGGCCCTTACCAAAATGACCAATGATCTGTTATCTGCCAAATCCAAGGGCTACTACTCCATCCTCATCCTTCTTGATCTGTCAGCTGCTTTTGACACCATTGACCATCCTCTTTTGCTTCAAACCCTCTGCTCTTTTGGCCTCACTAACACTGCTCTCTCTTGGTTTTCCTCCTATCTCTCTGACTGCACCTTCTCTGCTTCCACCCCTAGCTCATCCCTTCCCCCTCCGCTGCCTGTTGGTGTCTCCCAGGGCTCTGTTCTTGGCCTGCTCCTCTTCTCCCTCTGCACCTCCTCGCTGGGTAACCTCATCAGCACCTTTGGTTTCAACTATCCCCTTTACGCTGATGACACTCAAATATACCTCTCCTCCCCTTACCTCAACCCCTCTCTTCTGTCTAGGATTTCCGAGTGCCTTGCATCACTATACACATGGATGGTCAAACTCTTCCTCAAGCTGAATATGAAATTATTGTTTTTCCTGCTCCTAGGATATTCTCTCCCCCCTCCATCACCATAACAATTGGTGATACCTCTGTTTCCTCATCCCCTCAAGTTCGCTGCCTAGGTGTTATCCTTGAGCCCTCATTTTCCTTTATACCACACATCCGTGCCCTCTCTCATTCTTGTAGTTTCCACCTACGCAACATTGCACGCATTCGTCCCTTCCTCACCAATGAAGCTACTAAAACCCTCATCCACTCTCTAGTCATATAACGCCTCGACTACTGTAACCTCCTCCTCATAGGTCTCCCGCTCACCTGTCTTGCCCCACTTCAATCTATACTTAATGCTGCTTCCAGGCTCATCTTCCTCTCATGCCGCTCTACCTCGACCTCTCCTTTATGTCAAACCCTCCACTGACTTCCTGTCCACTTCAGACCTCTCTTTCCCCAGCCCCTCCACTCACACCAGCAGTCCAGTTCCTTCCCCCACCTTATGTCTTCTGTTAGTTCATCCCTCCCACTTAGTGTGTTAGCTCATTTGAGCAGGGCCCTCCATCCTACTTTAGTTACCTCCTCCACCACTCCCTCCTTCACTTCATACCTTTTGCCCCCCCCTCTGCTACCCTTTTACCCCATCCCCACTTGGTGGCTCCCTCTCAACCTCTCACTGTGCTCTATTCCCTCCTTTCCTGATCTACCATGCTTGACACCTTGCATTTTGCCTTGTTTTCTGTGCTTGCTTCACCTTATTTTATTTTTGTGATATTTTTATATTTAGATTGTATTTTATTATGTATTATGCTGTCCATTGGTGCCCTGTATGTCTGTACTGTATTTTATTTTATTTTATTTTGTACAGCGCTGCGTACACCTTGTGGCGCCTTATAAATAAATGATAATAATACTACTAATAATAATAATAGTATTTAACTCTCTCTCTGCTTACACTAATCTATGATAATCATTCACACTCCTTTATTCTAATCCTATTATCCTCCCTTTCCTCCAGTTCACACCTTGTACACTATACTATCTGCTTAATTTTCTTCCCCCCAAAAAAACAACCTAAAAACCGCAACCCATTGCAAGTGTAAAAAAGCTGAAACTGCAAAAAAACAATCCCTATTCCGCTGAATTAGCAACTATGGAGTGCATTTTCACATGCATTCGTATTGGTGCCCTGGATGCTGGGCTTCAACCAAGACACAAACAAGGGAACAAGGCACAAGAACTTACAAAAGTTCTGTCTCTAATGTGTTCTTCTTCTTATTTCTCCAGTTCTTTGTGTTTTGAATTTTCTGCGTTTTAGTAAACAAATTTCCAGGATAACTTTCTCCAGAACGAAACTTATATTACATTTCCATCAGCACTTTTTCTTTCCACAGTTTCATATACATAGGAGAGGAGAAATAAAATCACAATAGTGTGATACCTCACAGAAACAGACAAGGTTATAAACTCAGAATATGCTTACAATATTCATTCTTTGATTCACATATGTCAACTCCTCAAAAGTACTCCTCGATTTTTCCACCCTATAAAAATCCTTATGTTCCCCAAGATTCCTTATGTAGGGGGATTCTTTATCTCAGGTATTTCCACTTATATACAGAGAAGAAACAAGCTACAATAGTTTATATCCAACAGAAGGCTTACGGTAAAAACAGTATATATGCTTACAGAAGAATATCTTGATTTTCATGCATCTAATAAGCTCAAACTTTCTCCAGCAATCAGTCACTGTATATGATAGACTCGACCATGGAATCAGAGATTCCACCTTCAATATCTCTCCGCATCAACCGGAATGTTAACCAGACAGGTATCTTGATTTTTGTGCCTCAAGAAATCAATCCTCTTTTCCAGTAACACAGGTTTTTAAAAAACATATAGGATTTTTTTTTTAAAACATATAGGAACGGACTATCAACCTTCAACACTTTTCCAAGAGAATGTGTCAACCATCCGGTTACAAAAATATTTATTTTCAGCTTTCGTTAAAGTATACACATCAATATAGGGGAATCCCCCTAGCACACAGGGCTCCCTGAGGCTGGGGCTCACAGCTGGCACGCTACAACCTTATGCCCGTTATACAGCTGGCAGATGTAAATAAAGGACCCGTTCACCTCGCATGTAAAAGCAATAATATTATTACGATACCGCACTAGAAGTCTCAATGCCGATCAGGGAGTCCTATTGCCACAACCAAGACACAGGCCAATAGACTAGCGAGCATGAAGGTGTTAGGAGAATGCTCACCAGGGTGCAGAGTCTAACCAGATCCTGGTGTTCATTGGAGCCCCTGATGGTGGGGACAGACTGGACCGCAGGACACTGGCTGTTTGGGTTCCCCGTTGGACACCTCCTATGAGTGCAGGTAAAAACACAGAGACAGACGAAGCAGAAAAACCCAGTGACACAGGACACCACAACAACAGACAGATGGTGATACAGACAAGGGCTAACACTCACTCAGGCACACAAGAAACAACCACAAGCTAGCAGAGGCAAGGAGCAAGGGATGGGAAGGAACACAGACGACACAATGGGCAGAGCAGAGAATGGAAACTCAATAATCAAAAAGGCAGCAGGCAAGAGAACAAAGAGCATGTGGCAGAAGATGCTACAACCCCCGGGGCTGGCATGTTCCTGCCGCTCAATTTACAGGATGGCTGGCCAATCAGGTGGCTTCTACGCTACAGCCAGGACCAGAGTGATACAGCGTGCCGCAGAGCAAGGTGGAGAGTTGTTCTGGCTGCCTGCCATAATAGCTGATAAGGCCAGCCAACGGGGAGTCAGAGTAGGGGAGCGTGCGGCAGAGCACATGGCTAATTTGCATGCCATCACGCCCACGGAGTCCCAGGGGAAAATGGCACCAGCAGGAGCGGGTAATAAGGTACATACAGGTCCTGCGGCATGTAACAGAAGGTTGTTGACCAATTTAAGGTCAGTAGGCTTAATTTAAGAACCAGCAATATTACTACACACTGCCAGTTTTAGTGTTTTGCCTCCCTGTACTGCCACATCTAGTCTCTAGTCTGCTGACTTTTGTCTATATTTTGTTGCAATATCTGAGTGCCTCCTTGTTTTATCTATATTTTTTTTCTTATGTTGTCCTGCCTTTCCATTTCCTAATCTCTCCTGTATTTGTCCATGTCCACTCCTGTGTTCCTTCTCTCATTCTCTCTATGGTTGTGTGGCTGTGGCTTGTCTGGTGTGAGAGCCCAAGTCTTTGTTTACTGTTGACTGTCCTCTCAGGCGTTTTTCCACCTTTTCTTCCATCTTCGGAAGTGATCTCCAGGGCCCATGATCTGTTAGTTGCCTGCAACCAAGTCTGTTCTCACTTTCAGTGAAAACCAGGCTTCTAATTACACACTGAGGACAGGATCCAGATTTAAGATTGTCAGGTAATTTACACACGCAAGGGCCCTCCTGATTTACGCCCATGCGCCCTCCAGATGTTACGCTAGGATTACTATAGTAATACTATATACTTTGTTCCGTCCGAGCCCATTTGCATGCAGGAACAAAGCTTGACTTGACCTGCACTGGACCTGGAATAGACTGGCCTGGAGCAAGAATTGACCTGGACTGGACTGGACCAGAAATGGACTGGCCTGAACTTGACTTGACCTGGACTGGACCACGAATGGACATGAATTGGAACAGGACTTGACTTGACCTGGGCTGGACCAGGAGACATGAACTGGAACAGGACTTGACTTGACCTTGGCTGGACCAGGAGACATGAACTGGAACAGGATTTGACAGCCTGGGTTGGACAGGAATAACAAGCTGCAGACCGAAGAGGACAAAAGCTGGAATTGTAGTCTGCAGACTACTGTTCACTGCTGACAGGGATAATGAGGCTGATTACTGCTGGCTTTACAGGCTGATAGCTGCAAGCTGAAGACTGCAGATAGAGATCTCCCAGGTAGTAAACAGGAACCAGGCACTTTGAATGACCAAGTTGTTCTGGCACTGTGGCTACAGCGCTCTGGGTTTATATAGGGCGCCCTGGCTTGGGATTGGATAGTCAGATCATGTGCTTCTCCTGGCTTTTTCCTGGTGAGTGCTGCAGATCATGTGCACAGATCCAAAATGGCGGTGCCCATAAACTGGAGGACAGCAGTGTTGGCACCAGCAACATACAGTGAAGCATGTGGTGGACATCAGACATGAAGCTGCCACTACTGAGAGTTCATGCCTGGAAAGAGTCAAGCATTTTGTTACAGCTATCCTTCAAAGTTTAGGTAGATATATCCTTTTGTTGATTTTGTTGATTTTGTTGAGGTTTGGAGCTGCTGCACCATGTCACACTGTTTTTAATTATTCATTATGTTTAAGTTTTTTTGCTCTTAAGATTACACTGTACTTTGTACAATACAATTTACCTTGACTGACAATTTTCAATTATTCATTTCTTCTGTGTATTTTTATAGACTTTTGAGGGGTATCTACCTGCTAAAGAGTTGATTGTTTATTTTATTTTTACCACTTGAATTGCAAATAAAAGAAATATTGTTTTGGGGAGGTTTCTGCAGATTGCTGCTTCCTGTCATAGATTATTGCTTTCAGATTATTCAGTTAGATAATAAAATACAACATCATAAAATGTATAAAGTGTAATTTTGAGAGTGTCTATTCTATAGGTAACCAGTGTCTATTAGAGCATTAGTGGGTCTTTAGACATGGTCTAAATACACGTAAGAATCTTATAAATAATATTTATAGATGTGCACAAGTCCTGCTGGCTACTCAGACAAATAGTAGTAGAAATTATGATATGGCAATTAATGTAATTTTCATTGTCTAGTACACTGAATAAAAGTTTTTTTATTAATACATTTAAATTTGCACTTTGCACCAAAAATTAAGATCCAGAACAACGTTCTCAAACTTATTTACACTTGACAGAGATGTAAAACGCTATTTTATATGTATTGTGGATGTGCACGGCAGATGTTACGGGACGTAACTCTAAACATACATACCTGACTACTATCAAGAGTGTAAATACGACCGAAGGGGTGTGCCATCCATACGACATCGGTAATTACGCTTCAGAGGCGGGGTGAGGCATTTAAATCGTATAGTATGGGCGTGCTTAGGCGCGTAAGTACGTACAGCCATTACGGCCAACAGGAGTTATGCTTGTAAAAGTTAAGGTAGGGTTTGGAAAGCGTAAAACGGCAAAAGTACGTCCGAACGAGGGGAGTGCCTAGGGAAGTGCATAGTAATTAGGAGCGTGTAAATACGCTACGAGTTGAAACGGAAAGGGAACGTAGGTCTGGATCTACCCCAATGTCAAAATTCGTATGACAGCTGAATTCTGCACATAATTGTGAAATTTAGCTGTGTTTCAGCAGCACACATGCACTTGACAGATGTTACGATACAAAAATCCAAGTGTATAGAACCTTGTTCTGTACACCTGGAGATACGTCTATCAGGGCGGTGCATCCCATCAGTCCAGCAAAGGTGGGGAAAGCATTGAAATATTTCAGTAGGGGAGACTTAAGGCTGCTTTATGGCAGCGTACTAATATTGTTTATTTAGAAGGTGCCACAAGGTGTCCACAGCACCGTACAAAACACAACAACAAAATACAGTATTGAAATACAAGGTAGGGATGGACAGCATAGTACATAATAAAATACAATATAAATATAAAAATATCACAAAAATACAATAAAGTGAAGCAAACAGACAGCTGTCAAAATGTGAGGTGTCAGGCTTGGCAGATCAGGGAGGAGGAGATAGAGCGCAGTGAGAGTTTGAGAGGGTGCCACCAGGTGGGGATGGGGTAAAAGGGTAGCAGAGGGGGAAGAAGGAATGAATGTAGGATGCAGTGATGATGTGGAGGAGGGGTAGGCTAGCCTGAACAGATGTTTTTTGAGTGAGCGCTTGAAGACCTGCAATGTGGGGGAGAGTCTGACTGAAGAAGGGAGGTCCTTCTAGCGCAGAGTTGCAGCATGGGAGAAGTCCTGGACACGGCGTGAGTTGTGGTGATAAGTAGTGAGGTCAGACAGCAGTGGTTAGCAGAAAGGAGAGGGCAGGAACGGGTGTTCATGGAGATGAGGGAAGAAAGGTCGTGGAGGAGATGGCCTTAAAGGTGAGGGTCTATGTCAATATTGGTATTCCTGAAGTTGATCAATAACAGTGGCAATGTGCCAAATTGACATACCTTAAATCATTCCATGTAGATGGCAAATACATATAAAGTGCACTGAAATCTAGGTCTAGCACATTCACCAAAACCTGGATATGAGCAATCTCAGGTAGATAAATCTTTTTTTCTCTCTCCTTATCTAATGTACTTCTCTCTCTCACTGTCGTCTTACCTTTCTGACTTGGGTAATGTTGCATACCTAGTCCACTTTAAGACGTGCAAGGCTTGTTATTCAGCCTTCAGAAACATGCAGTCTGTATTTAAATATATTCCAACAATAAATAAAAATATAATATAATAAAAATAATACAAAAAAATTAAATATGGTTGGTGCTTTAACATACTACAATAAAAAAAAATTGAAACATTTTACAGTAATAATTTGTATTCAAAATCCTGCCACTTCTGCAGTAAAGTGTGAAATAAAAGTAAAAATGACAATTTATAACAAGTCCTTGTACACTTCATTAGTGGATATTTTGCTTGTTTATTTCCTTGGCGCTTTTATCAAAATGTTTGGCATTTACAAAAGGATGGTGCAATGATGAATTTTATGCCATTCTATACTTTGTAATTGCTTTGTATGCCTTGTTGAGCAAAGTGTTGTTATCACTGGGTGAGCTGCTTATTAGTTTTAATGAGTGCTATGCTGACAGTGGAAGCTTTCTGAAGTGGTAGTTCACTCACCCCTGGACTACATGTGTTAGGAGCACTGTTTGTTTTTTGAATAATATGGTTTGTATTACAAAATACAAATGAAAATGTTTCATAGTGGCTGCAGCTATGCAATAGGAGTTTCATGATCCTAGTTATTGCCACCTTTTATTGTTAAGATCTCATGATCATGCACACATTATGGGTAGGTGGAACGTGGTAGCCCCCTAAACATGGTTGGATTGTAACCTGGTAAGACACAATAGAATATGTTTGTGGTCTGTGACACCAAATGGTGCTTTGAAGAAAACATTTTGTTCCAAACATGTTTAGTGATGCTCCACTGCCACAATAAAATTACATGTGCTAGAACTCTTCAGTGGAGCACCTGCGACTCCATCACCAGACCTGCATGTGTTCTCAATGTTATCAAATCTTCAATCATAGCAATTAATACTGCATGTTTTATTTGACCTTTCCTATGTATAAGGATAACAGACATTGAGTTATATACAGCACCAATGTCAGATGTCACAATAGTCCTGGCAGATTATTACCTCATAACCTAGACCAGTGTCTCTCTGTTACTGGGTTACTCTTCTTTAAAACCCATATGAAACTCAATTGTATTTAAGCATTCCACCAGGGGATAGATTTATGAAGGGGGACATTGGCGGTAAAAAAATAGGCAAGTTTACTAAGGGGCGAATTCCCCCAACAATTTTCAATCTCCCACGATGTATGGAGGATCTCGCACCAGAAGGTATAAATGGGGCCCCAGCAATGACATAAGTCATTCGCCTGAGGGACCCAGAAGACAAAGGACCTCGTCGCATGCCCATGCCAGGAGAAGAGGAGGAGCCGGAGTCCCGACCATCGCCTGCCAAGATTGAAGACAACAGAACTGTGAGTAACTACAATATTTATTATTTCTTTTTTTTTTTTTTTAAGTTTTTTTTGTTTTTTTTTAGCAAGCTGGAATAATTTTAATACATTTAAAAATATGGCTAATACTATTTTATAAAAAGGAATTTTTATTTTAAAAGGTACAGAGACATAATAATTAATTATTAATGTAAAGGAGGCAGTACCATTGGTATCTATACAGATGGGGACAGCACAATTGGTATTTATACAGATGGGGACAGCAACATTGGTATTTATACTGACGGGGACAGCACTTTGAAAATTTTGAAAGAGCTGTATGTGTCACAGTGGGAAGCATAAACAGATGAATGGGTAGAAGTGGAATGGCACTTGATTCAAGGTGAAAACAAACATAATTTTGACATCATTAATAGTAGGCATATTAATTAAAAAGACACTGGTATATTATTTAAAGAGAAAAGTGCCCAAATTTAAACCATTGGGTATAAGGGTTTTTAGTGAAAAAATCCATTTGTTTTCTTCTTTAGCGATTTGAGCCTCAAACCTCCCTAATCTCCAAAACTGTTTGACTATTTTAATGGCTTTAAAGTGGAGTCCGGTGGGGTAAAAAAATGGAGGGGCACACTGTGATTAGTAACTCCCTTCTTAATGTTCTCTATATGCTCCCCTACTCTGGTTTTGAGCCACATATTGTAGGCCTCATGGACATTTGAGGAGATACACCACTCCTTTAGTCTCACATGTCAATTTTTCTTTTATTTTGAAAGTCTTATCAGTGTGGTTAGATTTAAAATCTTTAATGGGTTTTGGTGGTCCGTCCGCCCGAGGTCCTACATACTGTGCATTTAGTACAGTAGTAGAAACCTTTTTTCTTCATCCAGCCAAGTGTATGGTTTGGAATCAGCTGGAGTTAAGGCACTAGAATCTGAAATGTTTCTTAAGTTAGCAGCCTTTTTATAAATCATTTTTGGTCTTTGGGGTAAAATATCTTTCAATAATGGGTCTTTAAGCAGCAGAGGCTAATGTTTCTTTAGCACTTTTTCAAGTGGTCCATGATTGCTGCAAAAATTTGTGATGAACTTAACTTTCTCCTTTCTTGTAGTTTTTTCCTCACATCCATTAGCGAATCCATTCTCCTCGTTTTTCCTGTTTTTAAAAAAAAATTTAAAACTTTTTTGTAGTAGCATTCCTCTTTTGACTGCCAGGTTCTTTTTCAGCTCGGAGTTAACCAGTGTTTCATCATAATTTCTTTCAATGAACTGTTTACTTAGGTCCTCGGCTTGGTTAATGTAGTCTTCGACCTTGGAGCAATTTCTCCTTATTCTTTTGAATTGGCCTCCTGGGATATTTTTCAGCCATTGTTGGAGGTGATTGCTGTTTGAGGGAATATATGTGTTGCTATCAACTTTCTTGATGTGGGTTTTGGTAATAAATTTCCCATCTTCTGTTGAGATCTCCAGATCTAAAAATGGCACCTTATCTTTACTAAATTCACATGTGAACACTAGGTTTAGGTTGTTGCGGTAAACCCTCCTGGGTTACTGGTTCAACCTACAATTCTGCATTCACCAAATCATATATCCTGTAATGTAATAAGTGTTAGACCATCAGATGGGAGTTCAGAAGTAATGAAGCCATACAATTCCTTGGCTTGCAAGACTGCTCTGTTTTACTGCTCAAAAATAGCTTTCATTTATACATACAGAATTGAGTAAATTCCCACTAGTTAAAAGATTCATGACTCTTAAGCTAGACAAACCTTAAGATAAATGTCTGGGTGGGGGGTTTTCACAAGAATTTACAGACAAAGAACAAGAGTGGTTTATCACGTTATCAAGAGTTCTACAGACATAAACAAGACATGCTTATCTCCTGAATCTTAACTTCTTCCTTACAGCTGGTGTTAGCCACCAGAAAATATTCCAAAGTTCCTGTGAGGGGTTTTGTTGCTTAAATTGTCACATAGGCAGATTTCTACTAAACATTTCTCATAAACATATGTAATACTCTATTTCTATCGTTACAAACTATTTCTGCTAATGTTAAAACATATTGGGCCTGATTCAGACTTAAGAATGCGATAGGTACCTAAATATACGCACCTAATAGCAATAAAACTCCCTCAGCACGCCCCCGGTTTTTAGGTTCTTATGTGACTTACGAGTGCCATAGGGCTCCCTTAACTGTAGGTTCGCATTTGAATGCATAGGGATAGTACTTAGGAACTTAACTGCATAACCACACCTTCATTTGGTCATTTAACTGCCTCTCTCCACCCAAATCTGAGTATCTGCCTAGTTACTTATTCACAGAACGCCCCTTTTTGCGTATGTTAATACGAAACTAGAGACTTTAGGTGCGTAATGCATAAGTACGTAATTTCATGCATAAGTCCAACGTAAACAGCGTATAAAACTTACTACGAATGCGCAGTGCATTCGTTCTTAAATATACCCACCTAAAACTACGCATATTCTTAAGTGTGAATCAGGCCCATTATTATTACAAATGCAAAATGGACACCCACAAGGTTGTTATCATTGAGGTATTTCATCACCAGTCCATATGCAGAAGACATCATCGATAAATCATTTCCAGATCTTGATGTGAGGTAAATATGGATACGAGTCAGCCCAGATACTGGACTCCTCCCATTGTCCCACAAACAGATTTGCTTAACTGGACGTGAACTTCGTCCCCATAGCAGTCCTGCAAATCTATTTGTAGCACTTCTTCTTTTTGTTCTGGAGCCAGAGGGGATTAATTTTTCAGAGATTCATGAATTGAGTTTAATCCTTCCAATTACAGAATACAGAGAGGAGATATCGCTGGTCAGGAAATAAAAAATGGTCTTTCCATTCACAGTATTCAATGATGTTTAAGATATCTGTGCTGTCCCTTAGATAGCTTTTTTGTTTTTTGACCAGCTGTTGTAGG
>WWET01000202.1:286537-300730 GCA_011038615.1 Limnodynastes dumerilii | reverse complement strand
AGGGAGGGTAATGAGGCTGGGAGGGCGGCGTTAACGTACTAACGCCGCCGTCCCAGCGTATCAACTCTCCCTTACGCCGGCTGAAGTTAGGGTAGCCTTCAGCCGGCGTAAGGGAGAGTTAATACGCTCCTACAAGGGGGAGTGTCGGGCCAGAGCAGCGATGTTGCGCTGAGCGCTACAGCGCTCAGTGTAACATCGTAGCTCTGGATCAGGCCCAGATTTACTAAGCTGCGGGTTTGGAAAAGTGGAGATGTTGCCTATAGCAACCAATCAGATTCTAGCTTTTTTTTTTTTTTTTTTTTTTTAAACAACAGTTTTTATTGATTTTCGTGCAATCAAATGTACAAACAGTTGTATATATTATTGAGCAATAATCAAGCAAGCCTGTAAAGAACAGATTGCATTGTGCATACACAAATTGTAACCAAAGAAGAGAACATAGCCATCAAGCAAAATGTAATTACATACATGCATACCTTTGTCAGGTTAACCTTGTGAGATGTCTATTATACCTTTTAATAACTTTTATTAAACTTTTATTAAAACCAGCCCTCTGGGTGAGAAGAGTTGAGGAGTCATAACAACGCCACCACACTATGCTTATCAAGGTTCCTAAGGAGGAACCATTCGGTATTTTCAAAAAGTGATAATATATGAGATCCCTGATCCGGGGGTAAAAACTCAATATATGCCCCCCATTTACTATACAATTTGTTAACCCCTACCTCTATGTCTGGAAGAGTATCTCTTCTATCTAAATATACAAGCTCTAAAAGGGTGTTCTTTACTGCCTTCAAAAAGGGAGGAGAAGGTTTCGTCCAATTTTTCAAAATCTGCTTTTTTGCGACCGTAACAATTATTGCCAACAAAGGGATATGCTCTTTAACCCCTGGAACCGTTGTCCATTCCAAAAAGTGTGCCCATACCATTGCTAAAAAACTCTTGGGTAGGTGAACCCCCAAAATTTGTTTGATAAAAAGTAAAACTTTGTCCCCAAATTTTCTGATTTTCCCGCATTCCCAGAAGTTGTGGATAAAGGTGGAATCTGATTTGTGACATTTAGGGCACTGACCAGTTTCCTCAGAAGTCATATATTTTCTTTGCGCTTGCGAGATATACGCCCTGTGCATGGTTTTGAAGTGTACTTCTTGTAAGTGTGTGGTGCTCAGAGCTTTCATCACTGAGTTATAAAATCTTAATGGCTCCTCAGGAAAAGTTATGTTAGGAAGATCCTTTGCCCAAGCCTTTAGAGGATTTTCCCACAACTTCTCCTGTTATCTACGCTGGTCACTTCGTATGTTAATTTTATGTGAAACTTGTGTGTATTTAAATAAAGTAGCAATGCATCTATGCATCTTTTGTGCCTGTTTTACATTTGCCATCGTTTGTTGAGCAAAATGCCTGGTCTGCAGATATATGAAAAACTGGGAATTTGGGATACCATATTTTTCTTTATCTTTAAAGGATCTGTCCCCTTGGATCAAAAACATCACATATGGATTTAATGCCCTTATCTCTTCATCGTAAATATTGAGCATTGTCTAAACTTGCAGGAAGCTTCAAGTTGCCCCACAGCGAGTTGTAACGAGAGGTGGTGTGATCTGCTTTACAGATTTTGTGCGTTTTAACCCATGCCCAATAAGTGTCTCTAAATAGCATGTTTGCTATAATTCCATCTGGAATTAGTTTGCGTGGTGTGTGAAGCAAAGCTGCCAGAGAGTATGGCTGCACCAGTGAATGCTCCAGCTCCAAGTTTGTAAATCTCGACCTGTTAAACAACCAGTCTGTGATGTATCTAAAATGGGCCCCTATACCAAATGACTGAACATTTGGAAATCCCATTCCCCCCTCATTTCTACACAGCTGAAGTTTATTCCCAGAAATTCTGAGCTTTTTTACCCTTCCAAAGAAATTTTGAAAATGATTTAGCACATTGTTGTACATCAAGTTTAGTCAGAGAAATAGGAAGCATCTGGAGTAGATAAGTCAGCTTGGGGAAGATTATACCTTTGATAACCGCATTTCTGCCTAGGAGAGACAATGGTAAGTTCATCCACCCTTGGAGGATGTCCGATATTTCCTTCAGCACCATATCATAATTTGCCTGATATAACTTATCAGGATTGGCTGTTATTTGGATCCCCAAACATCTAAATTGCTTATTAGTTAGTTTGAAGTGCTGTGACACCAGAGACTTTATGTCTGGGTTGTCTGAAAGGACCATGGCCTACGACTTTGTAAAATTGACCCTAAACCCTGCAAAGGATCCAAAGTCAGCAAGAAGGGACAATATAGGTGGGAGTGACATTTCTGGGTTTGAGATGAACATGAGCATATCATCAGCGAACATGGCCAACTTAAACTCATGTCCGCTGATGCTGATGCCCTTATATTCTGGGGATTTTCGCAATACAATAGCTAATGGCTCTAATGCGAGGGCAAACAACAATGGAAATAAGGGGCAACCTTGTAAACCCTGCAAGGATCCAAAGTCAGCAAGAAGGGACAATATGGGTGGGAGTGATGTTTCTGGGTTTGAGATGAACATGAGCATATCATCAGCGAACATGGCCAACTTAAACTCATGTCCGCTGATGCTGAAGCCCTTATATTCTGGGGATTTTCACAATACAATAGCTAATGGCTCTAATGCGAGGGCGAACAACAATGGAGATAAGGGGCAACCTTGCCTTGTTCCTCTTTGAATGAAAAAGTTATCGGAAACAAGCCCATTCCTCGCCACCTGAGTATATGGGTCAGTATACAATGATGTTGAGCAGAGAAATAAATGCTTCCGGAAAGCCAAATTTACTTAGAGATTCTCTTAGATGGTCCCACGTCTCCATATCAAACGCTTTTTCGGCATCCAGTGACAATATCAATTCCACCTGGGTATCTCCCTCTAACTTCGCCCGTTGTATTACCACCACTGAATGCCGACCCCAGATAAAGCCCGTCTGATCCCTATGAATGATGTCCGGCAGGATGATCTTAAGCCTGTCAGCTAGAATTTTTGTGAACAATTTATAGTCATTTAGAAGGGATATTGGGCGGAATGAAGATGGTAGGGTTGGATCTCGTCCCAGTTTAGGTAATACTTTAATCACGGCCACGTTAAAATATAAGGGTGCATACCCCTTTTTCATTATTGAGTTAAACGCAGCCTGGAGGGTTGAGGGTTGGGCCTTGAGTTGCTTGAGGATTTTTATTGCTTGCTGTACTTCAAGCAAGGAAATAGTACATATAAGGGCCTGAGCGTGGGTTTCAGAGATCCTGGGTATATTAAGGTGCCTCCAAAAAACAGATTTTACACTGTGATTAATCTGCTCTTGACTATAAAGATGTTCATTATAATTTTTTAGGATTTCTAGTATTTCCACTTCAGTATGTTTCAGTTCTCCCTGCGCATTGACTAGGGCAGCTATTTTAATTGGTTTGTATTCCCCCCTTAACAGATTGGATAATAAGCGTCCCGTACGGTTACCCCACTTGTAGAAACGGAACCTCCTATTAAAGTCCGCCTTATCACTCATTTTATTAATTGCCCCCTCAAATTGGGTTTCCTAGTCAAATAATGCTGCAGGTGTTTTTGTGTGGGCTGCATATTATACAGGTTAAAGGCCTTCATCAATTCCTTATGAGTTTGAGTGTGTTCCTGACGGGTGGATTTATTGTATTCCGATACATATGATATTATTTGACCCCTAATAACAGCTTTGAAGGTTTGCCATAGGAGCAGGGGATCTTCCACGTGCTCTAAATTAGAATGTTGGAATGAGGCCCATGGAGCCTTCAGCATATTTCTGAATTTGAGTGAGTTGGATAAGTGGATAGAAATTCTCCACATCCCTGGTTTCCTAGTCTCCCCCCTCCTTTCCAACTGTACCCATACCACGGCGTGGTCCGATATTACAATAGGCTCTATTACCGTTTTCAGGGCTAAAGATAACAGACTTTCTGATATTAATAAGTAGTCTAAACGCGAGACTCCTTCCTCCAAAAATAAGAGAGGTGTTGCAAAAGGGCTCACCATCTCCTGAACCATATATGGAATTGACTTCCGAGAATGTCAGTTCCTCACCAAAAATGTCAAGGAAATGAAAATCAAAAGAATACTTGGGCCAGTCGGCCGACTCTCCATCGATTGCAGAACTGCTGGGAGACCTGGCAGGTTGCAGAAATGACTCCAGGCTTAAAGAGTAACACCTTTTATAAGAAGAGAAAAGGTAGGTATGTCCCTTTCAGGTGAAATAGCACAAGGAGTGCTTCAATTATTCGTCTGAAGCAGGTCGTGGGGATCCAGGTTGTCTCTGCGTATGATCCAGGTAGCGTTGAGCTTCCATTGGAGTAAGGAAGTCCTTGTACTGCTTTCCCTTGAAGACGCGCAGACGGGATGGGTAGATCAGAGCACATTTAATCCCATTCTTCACCAGAGAAGTGCAAATGGTAGAAAACTCCTTACGTGCTTTAGTAACTTCGGCGGAATAGTCCTGAAAAAGGCGAAGTTTAGCTCCTTCCCAGATTAGCTCGTTGTCTTGCTAGCTTGCCATCCATATTGCGGATTTATGTAAATAGTTGAGGCAGCGGAAGATCACAGGCCTGGGTCGCCGAGTGTCACCATCTCTGACGGGTCCAATGCGGTGCGCTCTCTCTATTACCAGGTCAGTGCATTGTTCCGCAATGTTTAACATCAAAGGGAGTTGGACGGTCAAGAAGTTGGTTAGATCTGCTCCTTTAATATGTTCTGGTAAGCCGATCAGCTGTAGATTGTTCCGGCGGGAACGATTCTCCAGATCGTCCAGCTTTGACCATATGGCTGTTTGTTCTTTATATAATATCTCAGACCTTTTCTTTAGTAATGCCACGTCCTCAAACATCTCTCCCGCTCTTTGTTCCATCACCAATACTTTCTGTGATACCTGCACCAGCTGCTCTTTCATATCTTGTATAGCTGCTGTAAACACTTGTCCCTGAGCTTGCATCATAGGCCCCATAGTGTCAGTTATTGCTTTGACCACTGTCTCATAAGTAATTGGTGCCTGCCCTGTAGCATGTTCTGTCTGATCTGTGGCAGGTGATTGTGGGCTGCGTGGAGCATCCGATCCTGGAGAGGAACGGGGGTTTTTGGAATGAGGGGCTTCCTCCTGTAGCGCTGCAGCATTGCCCGCCGCCATTTTGGATGAAGCGCGCGGTCCCTCCGGCCTGGTGTGGGTCTTTGGCGGCATATTAGGAGCCAGAAACTTTTCCATCTGGTCTCCCCCGCTTGCAGTGCGTTACTGATGCCGTTTCCTACGGGTCCCAGCGATTAGTGGGGCAGATTAGCGGTGCAGGAGAGCCGTGACCGACGGAGCGCTATGTTCCCGCAGCTGATCACATAGCCACCAGAACCAGAAGTCGTCAACAGAAATATTTAATAAAATATGTTGGGGACTGAATGACATATGTAAAGGTGAGAAATATATAGAAGACCTGGCTCTCCAGGTGTTGTAAAACCATGAGTCCCAGCATGCTTTGTCAGGAATCAACCATGCCAATGCAGTCACAACATGCTGGGACTTGTAGTTTCATAGGCCTGGTATATGGGGTATGAATAAAAGGTTTATCTAGTGGGTCTTTAAGATCACATTCAACAGCTGCATCAACATTAATGTTATAGGTTTAAATTATTCAACTGTTTTGAAGAACTATTGTTGCCATTAAAAATAACCAAGGTTTCAAAGGTTTCAGACTATTATAAAACACTGATAGGTCATTGCTTCTTAGTATGAATTTGTGTTTTGTAATAAAAGTTATACAAGTGCATTTCATAGAAAATTAGATACTTTTGTTATACTCTGCTGTACATAAATATTTTAGGCTTCGTTGTTGTCTTAATATAATAATAGTTGGCATTTCATGTCAAGTACAGAAAGTTGCTGGGCATAAGTTTTTCAAAACAGCTGTGACCTGCGTATGTGGCAATGCTGTTTTATTTAGGGTGTTTGGCAGCAAGACTTAAAGTGATTGTGACTGACTGCAAATGTGTTTCCCTTTGTAACATCTGTGTCATTGTTAGCATCATTTGACCTCTTAGCAGAAACAGATCATGTCCTAGAACAGAAATTTAATTCACAGATCTGGAGAAATTTACATAAATAATCCCTTTAGAGATTAATAGAATTTATGTGTCCATTTTCCTGTTTTCGCTTTTCTGTATTAATTTCCTGTCCTATTTTTCTATTGTCATCTGTGCATAGCTTTATGTGCCCATCTTTTGTTTAGGCCTCTCTTGGCAGTTGCTGAATTGAGACTCTTAGACTTCTGCACTCCCAAAATTCATTGTATTTACGCACACACACACACACACACACTTTATTTTTCCTATTGCATTTCTTTGGGGATTCCCTTTGATGTACTACTGTACTTGTTCCATAGGAGCCTGCAATATAGTCAATGTGGGGCTGTATGTGAACCAGGATCTGATTACTGATGGTTTATGGGAAAGAAGTAACTAAAATAACTCCTGCACAAGTGGCTAAGTTGAGTACTAGGTTACTACTTGGTCCTATCTTGTTCATAAAAGACCTTTCTTTATAAAGTGCAATCCATTACATGTACTACTACTACAGCTGGGTAAATAAATCTTACAAATTGGAAAGTTTGAAAAAAATTAAATCAAACAGAAAGTGTAATGCCAAATACGTATTTTTAAGTTAAAACCGTGTAATATTCAAAATAAAAAAATTGAGTAGCCAGAAACAGATTTACGCTCCAGTGTAGGCTTTTCTCTTATCTAAAGAGAACACATATTGATCATTCAAATGACATATATTAATTCACAGGTCAAAAGAGCTTAATCTGTTTTGTAATACATTGCTGACTCAATTAATCTGAGCAGTTATTCAATTATAGATTTAGCAGATGGAGTATTTCCAAAGACTGAATCGTCCTAATTGGTAACAGCTATCAAACTGCATTACTGATAATATTTCTTAAATAAGGCAATATTGCTTCTGTTTTGGTAGCCATCTTGTAAAATAAAAAACAGCTAATTCTACAATGTTTATTAAATGCATTGCATTGTTTTTTTGGTTTTTTTTTCCTTCAAATCAATGATTTAATATGAGTTATTCATGAATGCTCTCTAGACAGGGCATCATTGTGTTCGTACAGTGTCCAAGGGAAAAGAAAACCAGAATACTCTAATAAGTTTTTCTGATCAGTATGAGAGTAATAAAGATATTTTTCGCAGTTTACAGAACTTGTTGAAAGTATGTAGAAATTCTAACATTTAGGTGGAAATGTATTTGAAGGGTAAGATGGCAGAACAAAAAATAAAGGTAAATATGAAATATATGTGTGCCTTTATAATGAGCACAATCAATATAATATTATTATTTTTTAGCTTGACTTTCTTTTCCTGCATATTACTGTATATTGTTGTGTGTCATATATATGCCAATTCAAAACCATTGTTGCATGCTAGAAAAGGTCTTTTATTCATTAAGTTGTATAAAAAGTATTTTAGATTTGCCACTGATTTAAACCTCACATTTCCTTCTATTACTCACCTTGATCTTGACTGCCCACTTACGTCATGTCTATGATTAACAAGCTTGTTGTTATTGCTATATGCATAGTAAAGTTTGGCACTTGTTTGCAAGGGGATATACTGCTTGTTTGTTAAATAATGCAATGTTTAGTTTACATAATTTAAAATGATGAATAAGATTACATTTCTATAAACTATAAGCTGAATTTCTCTATTGTTTATGTTAAACGTCAAGAAATGTTATTAAGTTGGCAATAACTTTTATAGATATGCAGAAAGACCAACTATTTTCCTTTCCAATGTAAAAAAAAATACAAATTATGATAGTGAAATATACTTTGAATATAGCACTATATTTAACAGTTACAAAATGTGTAACAAAACAATATAACAGGTGCAGTTTGTTATTACTTTTAGCAATTATCAAACAACTAAAGCAAAGTGAGCCAAACATATTCACCTTTAAGCTGGATACACACTGGAGGTTTGCTGGCGCTTATCACATTATAAACAACAATTTTAAACAATATTTTGTGTATAGTGCTTAGATGATTTAAACTTCTTGCAAACAGCATAAGATTATTTGATTTGATTTTTGGTTGCAAATTATTTTCACAAATAAAATTTGCCAATTCCAGATTTAAAAGGACAGGGTACTTACACAAGGCTGGGAGCTTGGCAAAGCCCTTATGTACAATGCAGTATTATACCCCTTTTTATGTGGGGTGGGTGCATAACATTTAAGGGTGAGGTTAGAACACAGAAGGCCTGTGTGGACAAGAGAAGTGTGAATGGACTGAAGGAGTGTGTACGCTGTCCTAACCTAATTATCGAGAATTCTTCTTATATTATCAATGTCTTTGTAGGAGTGCATATGTATATTTCTGTTTAAGAAAAGGGATTTTGGGAAAGAATTTACATAAACCCATTGCTAAATCATTTCAGTGTACAGATAAATTGTTACACTTATCGGAACTTCAATGAGTAATATTATTACATATTTAGCACTGAGGTCATAAGTTCCTACTGTGTGTGTGTGTGTGTGTGTATGTCTGTGTTAGGGAACTTAGAATGTAGCTCCAATGGGGGTGGGGACTGATGCGAATGTCAAATATTATCTGTAAAGCGCTAAATAATCTGATAGCATTATATAATAGCCCTAAATAAATAAATTAATTAATAAATGTTGAATGCATGAAAAAAAATCCAGTGTGTATAAAGCTATACTTCACATATAGGATGTATTGGCACTGTGTCTTTATAACAATGTACATTATTTTAAATGAGTCATTTTTCTAGACCATGTTTTGTAGTGATAACATGGAATGAAAAGTTACTATTTCTAAGTTATGTAGCTATAGAATCATAGGGAAATAATTTTGCCAAATCTAGCCAGAAAACAATCCACCATAGTAGAATGACCACTTAACATTAATTTTTACCTATAAGTAATATATCCATGAAAATATCGAATTGCACTCTCTATCAGATTCTGTGCACATTTGCAGGAATTAGTAGAGTTTCATTATAGAAGTTTGATCATTCTAATACACATTAGAGGTAATTGTGCAAGTCTCTTGGGAAATGTATTCCAATTGTTTCTATTCAAGCCTGGAGGTGCTGGTAATAGATTCATATCTAGCATTGTCTATTTTGATATTTTCTGTATTAAATGAGATTGATCTAAGTTTTTTCCCAAAAGGTCAAAAACTTTAACTCCGGTCTGTAAAGTAAGGAGAAGAGTGTAACCGGTAAAAGTTGTAGATTTTAGGCACAGTGGGCCTGATCCATGCAACTGAAACCAATCCAGACTCAAATGCTAAAGTCATTTAACATGAAAAATTTTTAACCAGCCACAGGGGATGTCTATGTGCTGAAAACTGCTGATGACTGAAAGTTTACAACCCATATTAGATGATTGCATTAGCTTTTATCCTTTTGAAGGCAACATTAAAAGAATGAGAATGATGGTTATGCAACGTGCTGTGTGTTTTAAAAATAAAAACTTAAGCTAATTAATGACTACCCTTTTACTGCTTATTTCTATACACACAGCACATGCATTGTACCTGAAAGTTAGTGTGAGTAGGCAAGCTGTCATACTTGTGTAATCCTTCACCGATGCAGTTCTGGTCATGTCTGGATTACAACTAAACCTTTAATAAGTTGCGTGTCATGTTAGCAAATGCAGGACACCTTTGTTTTTACGTTCCTGTCTGAATCAGGGCCTGTTTAGTAATCAATAATAAAACTATGTGTGTGAATGTACGCTTTTTTTTATTTTGAAAAGTCAAACAGAATACATAATACAACATTTCTCAAATAAGACATGACATGTTTAACATTCCATACTAGATCTATACAGAGAAAAATAAATCTGCCATGCTTATTATACCAGTGCCCTATTATAATCAAAACATTTCTTAATACTAGATTACTAGATAGAAAAGCGATTTTACAAAGTACACAATTTTGTTTAATGTTTTGTTTCATTAAATTAAATCCACATTTTATTAATTAATATCTAAAATTCAATTATTCATTGCACATTTAATAGTGTTGACTGTCTGGCTTCTTCCATTTTCTTCTAACTTAACCTCTAACCTAACTTCTAACAACTACTTTTTTACCCTACAAACAAAGGTTTGTGTCAGCCAATAAATTATGTTATTCTATGTCTACTCATTATCAGCTATCTGTGAACCAATTATGCATTCAACATCGCCCCATCTTCCACACATTTTGTCATATTTAGTTCTAGCATTCCTCTTATCCACCACAAATCTCTCATGCTCCAAAGTAACATTCACTAACCCTATCCAATCTCTTAAATCAGGAGCTTTACTTCCCATCCAAGTCCTGACAATACTCACTCTTGCCATTAAGCAGAGGCTATTTACATATCGCAGTATATCCCTTCCAACCACATTCTTTAACTGCAACCCAAATAAACAATCCTTAGGTGAATCCAGTACATATTGTATTCCCGTCTTTTCTATATATTCTCTGACATCCCTACAGAATTTTTCAATCTCTGAGCATTCCCCTCTTCCTTCACCCATTTAGCTACCCTATTCCAGATGTATTTTGCTTGCTTTACTAAATCAGGAATCCCTTGTGGGTATGCGCCTGCAAAAAGACATTGCATAGGAGTATGTTCTTACCCAGCTTGTGCCACCAGCGCCCAATGCAAGTCCCCGTGTGAGGAGTCCACAACCCAATGTCTCAGCAGCGCCAACTGAGCAGCCAAGTAGTATAACTGCATATTAGGGAGCGCCATACTTTTTGTACGGCACAGAGTGTTAAATTTTATACGTGTTTTTTTCCTGCCCATATTAATGATATCATATGCCCACGCAACTTCGTAAAGAAACTATTTGGGATATAAACTGGGGAGTTAGCTACTACATATAACACTTTAGGTTGAACAATCATTTTAAGTAAGCTAACTCTACCCATCACTGATAAAGGAAGCCTCCTCCACACCCCAATCTTGTTTTGTAAGTATTCCAACTGTGGTGTCAAGTTCAAGGGTACAAAATCTGCCATCTGATTAGTAACCCGAATCCCCAGACACTGAATTCTACTAGCCTACTGCAGAGGAGGGAAAGGAGGAGAATATATTGGGACAGGGCATCTAATTGGGAGAACATGGGACTTGTCCCAATTAATATGTAAACCAGAGTAGCCGCCAACATTTTTAACTATCCTCAGCAAAGCCGCAATTGCATCATATGGATTTGCTAAAAAAAAAAGGAGAACATCATCGGCATATAATGCAATTTTCTCCTCCCTTCCCTCAACCACCAGACCCTCTACATTCGAAATAACTCTAATACAGCATGCCAATGGTTCAATTGCCAGGGCAAATAATGCAGGGGACAGGGAACATCCCTGCCTGGTACCCCTGTTCAGTACAAACGCTTCTGATGTGAATCCATTTACAAGTACCAAAGCCACAGGTGCACAGTACAACAATCTCAGCCACTGAATAAATGTGTCGCCAATCCCCATTTTCTCAAGCACAGCCAACAAATAAAGCCACTCAATAGAATCAAACTCCTTTCTTGCATCCAGTGAGACAATCACCAGCATATCATAGTCTGAATGCTCCAGCTGCAAATGTGAATAAAGGCACCTCAGGTTAATATTAGTGGACTTGCCTGGCATAAAACCAGTTTGATCTGAGTGTATGACTTTACCAATTACGTTATTTAATCAGACGGCCAATATTTTGGCAAGTACTTTAACATCCGTATTTAAAAGACATATAGGATGATAAGAGTCCACCATCTCTGAGTCCTTCCCAGGCTTTGGGAGAACCACGGTCAATGCCTCCAACATGGACCATGATAGGGTACCACTTTCAAGTAATTCCTCCTATTGTTGGAGCAATCTAGATTCAAAATACTTCACATGCTTCTTATACAGTTCTTGGGATTCCATCTACCCCAGGCACTTTATTATTAGGGAAAAAGGCAATGGCATTCGCCACCTCTTGCTCCGTGAGAGGACAATCTAGATATTCCCTGCTGTCCATTGTAAGCCTGGGGAGGACAATATCAGACAAATATTCATGCAGCTCCTGTCCTGTATATTCAACCCGGCTGCTATATATGCTTTGAAAATGATTCACAAATATACCTACTATCTAGTCTCATTTGGCGCAACCCCATCTCATCCACAATACCTGTGACCCCTACCCATTTATGCTCTCCCCTAGCCATTCTAGCCAAAAATCTCCCTTCTTTATCAGCCATAAATTGGGTATGTGTAGCAAATAATAGCCTCTGTTTTGACTTATCCACCAAATAATCTGTCTATTCTTTTTTAGCAGCCAACCACGCAAGTCTATCTGCTGTCGTACCAGTATTCACATACTTAGCCTCCAGATCACCAGCCTTCCTTTCCAGGCTCACCTTTTGCACCCCTGAGAGATGCTTGAGAACATTAATACTGTGAATCAGAGTGCCCCTCAAAAAGACCTTAAAGGCATCCCACATTATAGGAGGAAAAGTTGTATTTAGATTATCAGCAAAATATCCTTGCCATTGCAAAATCAAATCACATCCTGCACCCTGTCTGGTTATCAAAAATGGATGGAACCTCCAAAATCGTTGTCCTACTACTAAATTAGAATCCAAGACCATCAAAAGAGGAGAATGGTCAGACACATCGTGAGTTTTATATTCAATTGACACGACTTTATGAATCAGAGGAGAAGAGACCAGTACCATATCAATTCTTAAAAATGCATTGTAAGATGTAGAAAAGCAAGAATATTGCTATCTATCAGATACCTCACTCGCCATGCATCTTCAAGTCCCATCTCATTTACTAATTTAGAAAATGCAGTGCTTCATATTCCTGCTTCACCAACCATTCCCCCTCTTCATCTATGAAGTTGACTATGCAATATATTATTATAATAACCGAGACAAATTACCGGTATATCCGGAGCCATAGCCATAAATTCCCCACATTTTTTCATTAGCTCTCCATTGTATGATAAGATAAGGTTGCATGTAAATTTTAACAGATAGGAACACATATCTACCCAGCGGATCAAGTCTGTGTTCATAGACACCGATACCCCTCTAGACATTACCGTATGTGAGGAATGGAATGCATGCCCCACCCATGGCTTTTTAAGGCTAAACAGTTTGGTCCCTGGCAGATGAGTCTCAGTCAGGCATACAATATCAACATTATATGATTTAATTTGTCGCAATACCAGTCCTCTTTTAACTTTGTTATTGAGCACTCTGACATTCCATGTCATCAGACTCAGAGGACATCCCCCCCCCTACATTATATGGTATTATAGATCATAAGTAACCAAAGTGCAGTACCCAGAATTTGCATTCTTACACTTCAATATCTTTCTGATAATCATATTTTGAATTTGACAGACATTGGGGTAGATCCAGAACTACGTCCGTCTTCCATAGACGGACGCAATTAAATTAACAATAGTTACTGCGCATGCATAGTAGCTATTGTACGTAATCTGCGTATCATTTCGATACGTAGATTGCGTATATGCGGTCTTCTCAGTTGGTACTTGTTCCCCTGAGGACGGTGCGGACCTCGCACCGAAACGGCTGTCGGGACCCTGGTACAGTAGTGGCTTGTTATCCTCCGCTGGCTGCTTTACTCTGCTTCTGCTCTGCTTATGCCTTTACATAATTCATTATGACTTTATGGCTGCTTGGCTGAGTATTGCTCTTTGTTGCCTTCTAACATTGGACTTTTGGATATTTACTGTACCTGACGTTTACCAACTGCATTGATGTACCATCTACTGTTTTTATGAACCTCCCCTCCCCCTGCACTTATACCCTCCGGTGTTTGTACTAGTGCTTCATGCACTCCTTCATCACAATTGAATATAATTGCTATATATATATATAATGAAAAATAAGATGACCGGCACTCGGAGTCTCAAAAACAACAAAAGTTTTCATCAAAAGCAGGGATGCCCTGATGATAGTGTCAGTTAGACACTGAAACGTCGGTCCCTGCTTTTGATTAAAACTTTTGTTGTTTTTGAGACTCCGAGTGTCGGTCATCTTATTTTTTTATTATTTGCATTTCTTTTCGTGCACCGGAGCAAAGGTGTATTATTTGGGAGTGCAGTGCTCTGCCTATTATATATATAT
>WWET01000202.1:275195-286155 GCA_011038615.1 Limnodynastes dumerilii | reverse complement strand
ACGAATTTACGCAGCTAAGCACGCCCATACTGTGCACTTTAAATACAACCCCCCGCCTACTTCACGTATTTCACACGTAATTTGGACTAACGTAAAATCAGCCCGCCCACACGTATTTACGTGACACATACGTGAATGGCCCATACGTTCACAATTACGCTAAGTTAACGTGCGTATTTTCTATGGTGTGCATGCGCAGTGCATACAAAACAGCAATTTTATGTCTCAGCTAAGCGTAAATTTGATCCGAGGCGTAGTTCTGGATCAGGCCCAATGTCAGTACAGATAGCTTTTAATACCTGTTAGTAAGTAGGAGCAAGGAGATCACTATAAATAGAGAGGAGGAGCTGTAAGAGAGCAAGTAACCCTGCAGAGTGAAGATGCACATAGCCAGTCTGCTGTAAGGAAGCCACAACTTTAGCCAACCAGTGCAAACTACAATCCAAAACAATGATCTAGGACGTATTACTGCGTTTTCTAGTTTTTGGAAAAGACAACTTAGGATTTTATATATTTAACTGAAAGCATAGAATAGAGAACAAGATATGTGACAAGAAGATGTAAAGCATAGTCTTTGATCAGGTCTTTAAGGTTATTACACTTCAAGACCTTTCAGGACTATTAAATAAATAAGAGAAATGGAGGGTTAAGAATTTAAACTCCCTGGTTGTGGGTGGCCCCAGTGACATTACTCACCCTTCATCTCCTTGGATTGGTTGAGCTGCATGTTCTGGGAGGAGTTGCTTTCTTGGTAGTCTATTTAAGTCATCTGGGACAGGAAATCATCCTCTATTTTTAGTTTACCGACCAACACTTTCCTGTTGTATTTAGAATTTTGTTTTCCTTCTGATTTTGTTGATGTTGAGGAAAGCAAGTTTGCTGTTGTGATGGTGAACCTGATAAAGTGCAATTGCTTATGTACCCGACTGTTGAATTTGTCTGGCCTGAGTTAAGGCTCATCTTCGAGATCAGTCTTGCATAGCACCTAGTTTAGGAAAAGGGCCAAAAGCATAAGTAGAGCACCTGGTTTGTCGTCTTTGTTTTTGCTTGTTGTTAAAAAGTTGGTGGAAAGTAGGTCTGATTATTATAGTAGATGAGGCACAATTGAAAATGTGCTTGTCTGTTGAATTTGTCTTGTGCAAGTGTGGTCTCATGTAGTGCCTAGTTAAGGTGCAGTGCCAATAGGAGAGTGCCTGGTTCTGTTTGTTGTTCGTTCATTGTTTGCATTTATTTGTTTTAGCTGCTTTCTTTGGCCTTCATAAATTTTAAAAATCTTTAGCATTATATACTATAAATCCAAAATTTGATATAAAAATAAATGCACTCTTTAAATTTCAAGCAGTAACAACAGAAAAATATATATGACATATATTAGCTGTTTAGGTTTCAATGAATATAAATCATTGATGCACAAGATTTTTCTTTACACAGCAACAGCTTTCATTGTTTGGTATCTTGTGCCTGTCAATCACATACTCGTGACTACGAAGAGGCTTTGTACTGTTTCTGCCAATGAACTGTACTTCAGGAATTATTTTGCTGTTATGTTATTACTTCTTGTAATATCAGCTGTGCTACCAGCTTTACAGGAAGCCTGTGGTTGTGATAGGGCAATATGTTTTTTCCATTCTTCTTGGATACAGCTGTTAACGTGCCATGTTGTCTTCACATCCCTTCTGCTGGATACATTCATATAATTATATGTTTCAGTAGTAGAAAACACAGAATTCAAAGCAAATAAAAAGCCAAATGCAAAATAAAAAGTAACTATGGTTTTATGCTGCATCTTTCTTTTGCAGTGTGTCCTTATAATTACCTTATGGTGCATCTGCTGAAGGTATACGGGAGCTTGTAAAAACAAACTACAGGAAGTAATAATCTACAATAATTACATGCAATACTAAAGGACAGGAGCTGTATCACATGCTGAGAAAACCAAAGACCAAAATTCTGCCACAGTATGTGGACATTTGTATGTAGGCAATGGCCTGCAGTGAATGTGAGACTTCATAAGAAAGCTTAAATAGCTGTGCTAAATGATCATACTATACCTGAAGCAAAGTACTACACAAAGAGAAATACTAAACACGAAAGTCTAAAAGGCTTTTTCCAGAAAGAGGTAATGAAAATACACAAGTTACAAGAAATGTTTTATTCTTTTTGTAACTACTTCTTGTTATATCAAAACTATGATCATATCTGATAATATTTGTAAGAAATCTTTGTTTGTTTAGTTAATAAAGTAAAGAATAAAATTTTATTAAAACATGACTATTTGGTACATTGGGTCTTTTAGACCGCATATACGCAATCTACGTATCGAAATGATACGCAGATTACGTACAATAGCTACTACGCATGCGCAGTAGCTACTGTTTATTGAACTACGTCCGTCTATGGAAGACGGACGTAGTTCTGGATCCGGCCCATTGTTTTTAGTGAATAATTTATAAAAGTTGTGTACAAAACGATGACTGAGATTAGTTTTTCATTTCTTTAATTCTTCTATGTGATGCTATGGACTAAATATATACTAGACTATGTATTACATATTAATGTTGCACATGAAAATTCTGCGTCAGCTTGATTGCAACAATGGGTTCATTAAATAACATCCAACACACACTGACAATATACTTAATAGATTAAATGTCTAACAGTACTTCATTAACCGTTCATACTGACTTTTGAAATTGTCTTTAACATTTAATTTGTACAAGCTACTTATGTGAGTAGTAACTTATGTTAATAAGGGAACACATTTTTGGAATGCCAAAAGGCCAGCATAGATTTTGCTATGTTTCACAGAGGACTGAATGTCTTTTGGCACTGAAAGTAGAGTATGACTTTTAGTTGGGAACAGTCTGATGATATACAACTGTTTATTTCTACACTGCTTCAACTTTAGACTTTAATAGATATTTGAGTTTCACTTCATCTGTTGTTAATTTCTAGTATACAGTATAAATATTGGTCATAAATGCTAGCTATTTAGGAACTGCGAAACGAGAAATGATACCATAAGCCACCAGATTCTTTTCTGGATAGGAGTACAGAGATTGTAGTTAATGTTTTCTGGAAATGAATTGGAAATGAGCTATAGCTATGTAGGCAAAAAAAATACTGCACCACTTTATAATTGAAGTTTATTTATTTGTGTTAATGGGAATTGGTGAATTTTTTGTAATTTGATTGAGTTTAGTTAATTACAATTTGGATGGGGGCAACAAAGCATAGCAAGCACAAAGTACATAACATAGAGATGACCAATTGCCAGCTCTCTTCAACACCTCTGTGATCCATCTGAATTGCAACCTGGACAAATGTCTGAGGCTGCCTGACCCGAACAAACCTCAGCAACCGCTTAACTACATGGCCCTCCACAAAACAGTTACATGTGGGTAACAAGGTAGTGAAAAGGGTAATTAAAAGGCACTAGGTGAGCTGGTTTAGAAATGAGGGGTGGAGGGGGGGGGAGAGCTGCCCAATGTACCAGGGATGGTGTCACCACACTCCTCCAAATGTTAGATAAATCAAATACAAAGATGTGCACCTAGGCGCATAAATACATTGAGGGGAATAAATACAAAATATGGACCGGGTGCTAAATAAATATGGGAAAAAATTGGGGCTAAGTGATGGTAATAAGTAAAAAATGAAAGTGCACGTGTGATGAGGGAAGAGAGGTGTTCCGTGTTGAAATGTGGAGTGATGGTGCAAATACTTAAATTAGTTGTTCCCTAAAAATCATAACGTTCATAAAATCTAGAATATAATGTCCATAAAATGTTCAATAAAATCCAATAAAAATGGTCCAAAGAGTAATCCGGCATTAGAGAGTACTTAATCGCAGAGTTTCGTATAAGTCCTTCACATGTAGTTCAAAAAAGCACTTTTCTTATTAAAATACAGTCTGATGTATAAAATCTGTTAGAGCTCAATCTTAATAAAAGTCCCTCTTACAATGCAGTTCTTCTCAATAAATAAAGTTTAAACACAATAAGTGTTTTAAGAAGTACCGGGGTCACTCACTGTTAGAAGGTTGTTGCAATTACACAGGTGTTGCCGAGGTGCAGATGAGATGTCCTGTAATATCTGTGTTTCTTTGAAGTGTGGCTCTTTAATGCAGTGTAGACTCAGAGTTGGTCCTTCTATGCGGCCAACAATCATGATTTCTGTGGATTCCTGGTCAATAAGGGATATGTCCTGATCGGTGAAGAGGTATAGAGCCTGGGAATCTTTAGATGGTTTTTCCGATGCTTTCTTCTTCTCTGCCTTAGAAAGGGGGATAGGGGATAACCCCCGTGTGGTAAAGGGATACACGACTCTCCGGTTCCACAAAGGTACAGGTCAAATGATATGGTAAAAACGGAAATTTATTAAATATATTATAAAACAAACAATTAACAAGTTATAAACAACAAGGGGTTAAACTGATCTGAGAGAACCAGTGTGATCTTGTCCTATTAGCGTGCATCGCCCTGTGAGTGTATTCCCGGGCTTTTACATCTGCTCACAGTGCGGTGCCCCTATGGTACGCTACTGCATCGCTTCTATTGTTGTTAATAACTTATTAATTGTTTGTTTTATAATATATTTAATACATTTCCATTTTTACCATTTCATTTGACCTGTACCTTTGTGGAACCGGAGAGCCGTGTATCCCTTTACCACACGGGGGTTAAATGGAAATTTTAAAGAGAATGAAAATTAGAACCAGTCCACCGTGAAAATTGGTGCATTTTGATTAATGGTACAGTAAGGATCATACACAAATTGCACAGCAAGTGACATTATAATCTAGACCACTTCTAGCACTAGTCAAACCAGCAGATTGGTCATAGACCAATAACTGCAGGTAGAATGAGGCCACCCACACAGACTGGGCAGCCTCATTCAGCCTGTGAAGAAAATAAAATCATAAAAGTTTGATTATCCTCCAGGGGCCTCATTTAGACAAAGAGAAACAAGAGCTGCAAGTGCTCTCTGGTCTGGTGCTGAAATGCCATTGGGTAAGAGAGTAAAGTGTGTTTTAGAATGTGTATATATACAGGTGTGCCTCAGTCCTTAAACTTTGACAGCATTAATAAGATTCATTGAGATGTTATCTCTTTCTGTGTTTGTTAAGAACCTGATGCCTTTAAATTAACCCCCTCACACTTGGTCCAAGCAGTGACATAGAAATCAAATTTATTCTAAGCCACTGTTGGTTGGGACCAGAGGTAAGGAGGTTAATGTCATTTGTCCAATGTACTAGATGTGGATTCCTTCTGACACTTCAACCCACAGATCAGAGACACACTTTTACACCAATGATTCAATGATCTTTAAATATTTTTGCATACTATTATTGTTGACTCTTTCACAAAACGTTGATAATAAAACTCAGAAATAGAAAAGATAGCAATCAAAGAAAGTGCTGTGTGTAAACTAAAACTCAATAATTATAACCAATAAATAAAAATGTATAAAACCTAAATTAAATCAAAGTCCTAGCGACATACAGGGTGAATAGGAAATATAAGTTCATTAGTCCAAATCTGTGTATAATCTGCTGTGCAAAATAAATTCATCAATTCAGATCTGTGCAAAAATCCGCAATTTGTAGATGTACTTAACTGTAGATACTTAGTAGTGATAGGTCGTATTATCCTCTCATATAAGGCATCCACAACATGAAAAACAGAAAATATATATTGTTAAAAACTGAACAAGTTAAGCTAGGAGAGTACCCTAAATAACCTTTGTTAGTGAAACAAAAGGCAAAGTGTCCAAATAAATAAATGAATGTTATACATTTTTACTACAAATATATCATGATTGACAAAAAAATATTTACGCAAAATACATGATTAAAACACTCAGAAGGTAAGAAGCCCTTTCTCAAAAGTGACCCTGTGATCCACGAAGGATGTGTTTATAGCGGTCAAGCAGCTGATCCAAATCTAACAAATCAAATCTAACTTTAATGAGTTCCCATTTCCAGAAGTGGTTAGAAAAGTTCATGGTATATAGTTCATTCTATATATATTATCACTGTATGCCGCTATCTTTAAAAATCTAATACCACACTAAAAATTGTTGTACATATATGGATTTAGAATGCTTAGCAAAAATTCTACATATTATATATCTAAAGTGCTGAATAAAGTGCTAGTCAAACAACAAGTTGTCGGTATTATATTATATTACATTATAAAAGATATACCATGTCACAATTTTATAAAAATGCTTTATACGAACAAATAAGGTGCCTTTGATATGGAAGTTGGTCAGTATCACATTGTGATCTACCTCACAACTGTTTAAGGTGCAGAAAAGATGAAGTGTTAATGAATAAAAATGAAGTAATTCTTCGAATAGAAGATGTGAAGATAGTGGAGATTCAAATCCACGTATATCCCAAAGTTGTGGGTTTTCAAATCTAAGTTAAAATTTAAATAATACATTACAAGTACTTTAATACAAAAGAAGGTAAATTTGATGATGTGTCACAATTAACTCCAAATGAATGTGATATATCATACACATATGTGAAACTCCTATATATACAAAATATTACCAAAAAAACAATCAAATCCACCTGTAGATTATTAAATAACTTAAAAGTAAATGAATAACATAACCATACAAATAAATAACATACCGTATATATCCGAGTATAAGCCAACCCGAATATAAACTGAGGCACCTAATTTTACCACAAAAAACTGGGACAACTTATTGACTCGAGTATAAGCCTAGGGTGGGAAATGCAGCAGCTACTGGTTAATTTAAAAATAAAAATAGATACCAATAAAATGACATTAATTGAGGGGGTGATATCAGCAGTCATCGGACCACCAACAGAGGCTGCAGGCAGGGCTGGTGCTAGGGTGTTCGGCACCCCCCTGCGAGTGTGCCCCCTCTATGTGTGTCCTGCCAGTCTGTCTGCCTCCTCTATGTGTGTCCTGCCAGTCTGTCTGCCCTCTCTATGTGTGTCCTGCCAGTCTCTGCCCCCTTTATGTGTGTCTCTGCCCCTTCCCAGCCTGGTTGCAACATTGAACTTACCTTTGCTGTCCCTCTGGCGGTCCCTACGTCTGTGTCAGGCTCTCTCCCTCGCGCCACACGCTGCACAAAGACGTTGCGTGACCTAAGGTTACATTACACTCACCTCTGAACCAGACCCAGTCTATGCAACTGGGAGTGATGATAGATAGATAGTGTCTGCCAGCACTAGAGGGTCTATTGTAAAAATCTGGATCCAACCTTATTTTATGTTATATCTTTATAACCTGAAAAACAGGTTGTATCATTTACTGCAAACCACTACTTGCTGTATTAACCTGTCTGACTGAGATGTACTAGAATAAAGGACAACCAACATAGTGATTTAGGGCTAAGACCCTGATATAGAAGTGATGGTGTTTCACACTTAAGAACGCGATAGGTTCCCAATAAACGCAACTAATAGCAATGAAACTCCCCGGTTTTCAGGTTCTTATGTAACATACGAGTGACATAGGCCTCCCTTAACTGTAGGTTCACATGTGAATGCGTAGGGCGTCTACTTAGGAACTCAGCTGCATAACCTCACCTTCGTTTGGTCATTTAAATGCCTCTCTCCACCCAAATCTTTGTATCTGCTGAATTCATTATTCATGGAACGCCCATTTTTGCGTTTGTTACTATGAACCTAGAGATTTTACGTTCGTAGTGTATAAGCACGGAATTTGCGAACTTAAGTGCCATGCAAATAGCGTATAAAAGTTACTACGCATGTGCAGTGCATCCATACTTAAATATACGCACCTAAAATCATAAGAATTCTTAAGTTTGAATCAGGCCCATTGTTATCCTTAAACCACCTTTTAATGTACTGTAGTTCAGAGAGGGATCCCACTACAACTAGCTGGCTCCCAGAAACTATGTAGAGATTACAGTTCTCCCAGTAACCATTGTGATATTCAAGTCATCAGTCATTCCAACTATTTTATATATTCTGTAAGGTGGTATCATGTACAGCAATTGTTGGTCTCTACAAATAATAATAATGATGGTGATGGAATGGGCATTAACTGCAATCATTGCCTGTTAAGTGTTGAAATAGTTTCACAATTTCACCAAAAATAATTACCCAAAAATGGATATCTGTTTGGTGTATGGTAAATGACAGTGACAGAAAATAATACATGACAATCTCTCCTTCATCACCATGGAAAAAGCTGAGACTTATTGGAATGAATCCTATGATCTCTTTTCAAGCAGTCGTTCCCAAACAACGTTCTAGATTGCAACCTGCCGCACTACATGTTTCATCATCATAGTTTCACAACAAGTAGATGATCACAGGTTGTTTAAGATCATTAATGAGCGACTAGAGTAGAATTGTCAGCTGCAAAAAAGAAACAATTCATACAGGGCCTTCTGCGTGTAATGTAGAGTTTTCAATGAGGGAGTTCTATAGGGGAGCGCAGGGGGTGTGTCCTCCACTCGCATGTATGGATAACAAATGCCATACGTTAACCTCCATTGTGGAGACTAACATACAGAATGTGCTTTAAGTCTGGATCCTATCTGCATAATGTGAAACTAGTTCTCCCTTTGGAAAACAAAATCTGAAATGTTTTATCCACAAATAAATATTAATACAAATCATAGAAGAAAAAAAAGAAATAAATGAACACTACATTAAACATTATTGATAGAGAAAATTTCCTCAAATCAGCAACCATTCAGATACTAGTTATCCCATTCTAGAATATACTAGATAAATGACGTCTACTTCTCTATTGGTTGCTATGGACAACACCATTGGGTGACAGTCACTAGGATGCTCTCTACATTGGGTGACAGTCACTAGGATGCTGTCTGTATTGGGTGGTAGTCACTAGGATGCTCTCTCCATTGGGTGACAGTAACTAGGATGCTAAACGAAACGCGAGGTGGTCACTAGGCTGCTGTCTGTATTGTGTGTCAGTTACTAGGATGCTGTCTGTAAACATCTGTAGCAATCTTTCATTTATTTGGTAACCAGGTACTAATCCAAATAGCATGTCCAGTAGGAGAGAAACGCGAGGTGGTCACTAGGCTGCTGTCTGTATTGTGTGTCAGTTACTAGGATGCTGTCTGTAAACATCTGTAGCAATCACATTTTTCATTTATTATTCTAATTTACTATGGGGTCTATTTACAAAGATCATTTTAATGCGATAGGGCCAGTTTTCACTTCAAAACTGTCCCTATCGCATTAAAATGAAGGGTACCATATTTACAAAATTCCGGATGTGGTCTTTAAAGACCACACGCAGGGATTTCTGTCCATAGGGGCAGCGTTATGCCGCCTCGGGGCATTTTTAGGAAGAAGTGGGAGGGGGGAGGTATTTAGATTAGCTGGAGGGGGAGGTGGGGAGAGGCAATGTTCGTAAGTGTCATAAGGTAAGTGCTCCTCAATCTTTTTTCACCCTCGGCACAGCTAAGCCCTTCCCAAAATTCCACGGATCACCAAAAGCAAACAAATATACAAAAAAACAGGAATTATAAAAAAGGGCTTACACAATAATTACATTTAATTGTCATTTTTTTATTTGATAAATTTTACATTGCAGCTAATAACGTTTTTTTCTACTAACTAAATTATTATCTTTAAGCTTTTAACTATGACTAATATTAATTTTTAATCAACTGCCTTGATTATCACACTGTGCCCCTTTATCATATTCTGTGTCCCTTCATCATACACACACACTGTGCCCCTTCATCATACACACACACACACACACACACACACACACCCACTGTGCCCCTTCATCATACACATACACAATGTCCCCTCATCATACACACAAACTGGCTGGAAGAGCGAGTTAAGTGCGGATCTGCCCGCACCTAACTCACTCTTATCTGTGAATCAGGTCCAATAATAATAATAATAATAATAATAACAATAATAATAATAAATATGGTGTTGTTTATCCTTTCATTTGTGTTCTATCTACTAGTATTTTGTTAACTCTCTTCATTATGAAGGCAGGATCACTGGACATATCTAAGCTTTCAGAGCTTAAGTTGCATTTTATGAAGTTTTCAAGTGCATTTAGCAGCTGCCAGCTTAGGGCCTGTCTCAGTTCTGTTATCTTGTTTTTTGGTCATGCTAAATAATAATAATACTGCAATTCCTTTATTTATTAGGCCACACTCATAAAACATTAGATCAGTTTGCTGCTAAAAGACCAAATCTCATCATGTGTGATCCAATTTATAGTACGTTCTTTTCAGATTAAATGTCCTTTTTGTATTAACAATGTGCTTAAGCATTGAACATCTGAATGTTTTCAATTGCATCAATTGTACTTAGATTTTAATCAGATATACAAGTAAAATTTAAACTCATATGTGATAGTTAGAAGCATTACCAAATACATTGCTTTTATTCCAAATGTTTTCATATTATTTAAAATAAATTGAAATACATATCCATACTTTTCCAATTGTTTTGCCCATTAATTTAATAAATGCAAAATGTATGCTTTGCATAATTACAGTAGCTATGACTAGTCTACTTCAGCATATAACATTTTTACCAGATTGCACAAAATACGTAGAGAAAAGTGGAATTACATTTTACATTACTGAATAAATATCAAAAGGTCATTAGACATAGAGCAAGGAGGTTACAAACCAGCACGGAAAAGTTTAATTGACATAGTCACTCTAAATGAATCAGCGCTGATAGGAAAAGTATATGTTTGAAATTCTAGATGTCATCTGACAAATTCACCACAATTAAAATGTATTTTCTAAATTAACTGCACTTAGTGTCTAGCACAAAGTGATTTAACATGGAAGAGCCAAGGAACATACATAAAGCAAAAGTATAATGCAAAAGTTGGCTTCATGCTTACAGTCAGAAAAAAATTAAAACATTGGTTTAGAAGTGTTTTCCCAACCTTTGGCAGAGAGATATATAAGTTAAATATAT
>WWET01000202.1:241913-266977 GCA_011038615.1 Limnodynastes dumerilii | reverse complement strand
GTTAGACTCACTGGTCGGTAGTTTGACGCTTCTTCCCTACTTCCACTTTTATGCAGAGGGACGACATTTGCCATTTTCCAGTCCTCTGGAATTACCCCAGTTATCAGTGACTGATTGAATAATTCAGTTAATGGTTTTGCCAGCACCCCTCTAAGCTCTTTTTGTATCCTCGGATGTATCCCATCTGGTCCCATTGATTTGTCCACTTTCAATTTTGAAAGTTATTTTAATACTTGCTCCTCAGTGAAAGTAGTAGTAATTTCCCCCATTGTATTAATAGTCTTCCCATTCAAAAGTGGACCCTTCCCCTCTCTTTCTTTTGTGAATATTGAACAGAAATACTTGTTAATATGCCATAGCCCTTTCACTATCAATAAGAATTCCACTTTCCGTTTTGAGCCTTACGATACCCTCCTTTGTTTTTCGCCTTTCATTTATGTACCTAAAAAAGCTTTTGTCCCCTTTTTGTACCAAGTGGGCCAGTTTTTCTTCAGTTTGTGCCTTTGCTGCTCTTTTTAGCCTCCTTCTGCTTTGTAAAATACACCTCCCTGTCATCATTACTCTGAGATTTCTTATAATTCCGAAAAGGCTATCTTATTTGCTTTCACTGTAGTTTCTACCTCTTTTGTAAATCACATTGGCTTTCTTTTTCTGGGGTTTTTTCTAACCATTCTTATACATATACATACATATACATATAAAGGGGTAAGTTGTCCTTATGACGGCCAGAAATACGTTTTTGTAGATGGAGAGAGGCATTTAAATTATACAGTATGGGCCAGGTTAGGCCGTTATGTACAATTGTACTTATGCTTGGAAAAATTAAGGTAGAGTTTGGTACTCCTTAATCAAGAAAATTTTTTGCGACCAAGGGGAGTGCCTGGGGTATTCATAGTACTAACGATTGCATAAATACGCTATGAGATCGAACTTAAACGGCACTTAGGTCTGGATCTGGCCCTAAGTACATAAAAATTTAAATATCTTTAATACATGGAATGTTGTCACCTATATGAATATAAAACTAATTCTACTAAAGATTTTTAATCCCTTCTATGTACTTACAGACTTAATCTAAAACTTCTTCATTTGCAATTTCTCAGACTATGGGTAGGATCTAGTAAAATAAATCTCTTTCATTTTCATAAATTTAGACTGTATCCATTACATTATATATATAATTGTATATAAATTGTAAAATAGCATTGACTTTCAAGGAACTAGGAATGCAATCTTTATTTATGAACGTGGGGCCAGATCCAGGTTTGATAATGACAAGGTACATTCGCATGGCCCATGTGTAAATACCCTGTCTGGGCTTCCTGTGCATGCATACAGAGGCCCCTTATGCATGGTACACAGCACGATAGATGCAGTTTAGCAATAGTCTCCAATTGCAGGTTGTGACTGCCTGCCGTGTGTACCTGGTTTACACACAGTGGACAAGTGACGCTATGCAGATCATACAGTAAGGACTTGGCTAATCCCCATTTTATTTAGGGCGTGAGCTTAAGATTTATGATAGGGGTTACAGCATGGAAGGCCTGTGTATGCACAGGGAGTGTATTATCCTTGCACGCATGGACTATAGGATCGCACTTAAGTTTGTCCATTCTGTATGAATTAACTTACAAGTGTGCGATCATTATTAACTCAGGATCTGGTCCTTGGAGAGTAACTATACAGATATAACAAGTAAATTTGTTCTGTTTTAGGTCATTGTTGTTCTTTTCGACTATCTCCATCATACCCATAGTGTTTATTATTAACTAGTCAAAGTTTATAATAAACATTGTGAGTATTATGGAGATAGACCAAAAAGTATCCCTCATTCATGTCTCTCCAGCGTCACTGAATTAGTCTGACTCTTTAGTCTCCCCAGTAATCCCCCTCATGTGTCTCCAGCCCCCAATATTCCCCCTCATGTGTCTCCAGCCCCCAGTATTCCCCCTCATGTGTCTCCAGCCCGCAGTATTCCCCATCATGTCTCACCAACTCCCAGTTTTCCCTATCATGTGTCTCCAACATCCCAGTATTTTCCATCATGTCTCTCCAGCTCCAAGTATTCTTCTTATGTCTCTCCATTCTCCCAGTATTTCCCATTCATGTCATTCTAACTCACAGTATTCCCCATCATGTCTCTCTAGTCTTCCCAGTATTCCCCCTCATGTGTCTTTAGCTAAGAGTATCCCCTATCATATGTCTCCAGCTCCCAGTATTCCTCATCATGTGTCTCAAGCATCCCATTATTTCCCATCACATCTTTCCAGCTCCCAGTATTTTCCTTATATGTCTCCAGTTCTCAATTTTCCCCATTATATCTTTCCAGCTCCCAGTAGTCCCCAATTTGTCTCTCCAGCTCCCAGTATTCCCTATCATGTCTCTCCAGCTCCCAGTATTCCCTATCATATGTCTTCAATCTCCTCGGTATCCCCCATCATATGTCTCCAGCACCCAATATTCCCCATCATGTCTCTCCAGCTTGCAGTATTCCCCATTGTGTCTCTCCAGCTTTCCAGTGTCCCTCATAATGTCTCTTTAGCTCCCAGTATTCCCCATCATGTCTCTCCAGCTCCCAGTATTTCTCACCATGTGTCTCCAGCCTCCCCAGTATTCCTCATCATGTCTCCAGCTCCCTATACTTTACCTACCTTTTCCATCTTTTTCCTTCCTTTAGCTTGTCCTTCGTGGCACTGTGTGCTGTGTGTGATTCTGACGTAACCTGAGGTTGTGCCAACATCATACTGCAGGAAGTTGTGGCTTCTCACCATGTGTCTCCAGCCTCCCCAGTATTCCCCATCATGTCTCCAGCTCCCTATACTTTACCTACCTTTTCCATCTTTTTCCTTCCTTTAGCTTGTCCTTCGTGGCACTGTGTGCTGTGTGTGATTCTGACATAACCTGAGGTTGTGCCAGGAAGTTGTGGCTAACAGTGACATATAGTGCCAGGGCTGGACCAGGTTTGTTTGGGAGCTTGGCCAGGTGGGGGTGTGCCTGCTCTATATATATATATTTATATATGTTCTGTGAATACTAGGCATGAACAAGATATCTGATTTTTATGTATATTCCCATTGGATCGCAGATACTTTTGCATTGGGCACATATCTGTGATAACCGTTTAGTATGTATTCCAATGTGTGCGAACTTTAGAGGAATTATACTTTCACACCTAGCACCTTCACAGAAGGACTGAATTGAAATCACAAGTGGATGTTCTTTCTTAATACAATATACAGTACTGCCATTTCTTTACATATAAAATGACGGCAGATAAGAACCACATGGCCCATCCAATCTGCCCAGTCTTTACTGATCTATACTTAATTTAGACCCTGCCTGTTGGAAGTATGTCTATGCAAGTTGGAGTAGTTAAGTTACAAACACACAGATGTCTGTATAGTGTGCCACAGTGATTTTTTAAACATTTTTTTTATTTGATCACCATAAATTAAGATTCAAATGATGAAACAATTTTATTGTATGTTTAAAGAAGCTGTATTGACCAAACATATTGAAAAGTGCAACCAATGTTTTGCGGTATGTGTAAGTACTTCTTTATTGCATCACCAGATGAGTCACTATTGGATACCTTCCAACAATTCTTTTTTATATCAAGATAAACACACACACACACACTGTGATGGTAGGAGCATGGTCCCATCCTAGTACATGTGGTATGTCACTTCTCTTTATGTCTATTACCCCTGTATTAGGCATTTCTCCTTCAAGGACATATTTTCCAACTTTGCAAGTTGGGAGCATCCTGTGTCTGGAATTGCAAAAGGGCTCGCCAAAAGTATGCAGGGGGTACAGTGGGTAATATGTAAATTTGACATAAATTTCCCCTTGCAGACTGCCAGATTTGTCTGCGGTAATCTGAATCTGAAGTCTGAATCCAGCCCTATGGGGCAGATCTAGACCCCCCACACGTATAACGTGTGTGCGAGGGTCTGTAAGTATGATCACGTAGCGAGGAGTGCACGATCCCTGCACTCCCTATCGGTAGTAAATCTGGACACTTACGTGTCCATATTCCTACCTTAAGTATTATGACTAGGTCTGCGGCCATATGGCCGCAAATGTAGTCATAATGGGGTTTCCCCTGCCCCGTAGCCTTCATTTAAATGGCTATCATCGCCTATATGGCGGGGATAGAGACATCATAGGGGAAGGGTCTGCCCCTTCCCGTAAGTTTCTATTTGTCATCTTGTGAAAGCAATCATGTAGTTGAGACAATGTCTGCATATTTATTGGACTGGATCCAGGTTTTTGGCGGTGTTTTCTTGTTGCTAGTATTAGGAAATGCCTGCACCGGCCACTCACGTGGGTTTTCGCCACATTTCTAGTATCCAGAATTCCTTACTCCTCCCCAATGTATTTCCAACATTGTAGCGGGGTGTTGAAAACAATTCCACTACAAGGGAGTGGGCCATATGTAAATGGTACATGGTGCCCAATGCTGTATACAGACTTCTGAGCCATCCTCATTTTATGTTAGGACAGCACAGAAGTCTAAAGGTCTTGCGTCTTCTGGAATTCTTCTGGAATTCCTTATGGGCATAGTGAGTGGCCTCACCTCATCTGCATGAAAATCTGGTTCACAGATCCTCATTGCCACTGCACTCAGAGTTCCAAGCGTAGTGGGGTCGGAAATTTGGATCAGGTCCATTTTCCTTATATTCTTGTAATCCTCCAAATTCACGCTTAAGAAAGCTTTAGGTTCTTAAATATACGCAGCTAGTAGCAAGGCAACTTCCTCGGCACACCCCTGGTTTTCAGGATCTTAAGTGACTTATGAATGCAATAGGGCTACCTTATATTTAAGTTCTTAGTTGTGTGCCTAGGGCGGCTAATTAAGAACGTTACTGCGTAACTGTGTTCAGATTTGCTCATTTAAATGCCTCCCTCCACCCTTGCGGCACTAGGTTCGTAGTGGTGATTCACAGCAGTCCCGTTCCTAAGTCGAACATAGATTGCGTATATAAGTTACTATGCATGTAAAGTATATTCCTTCCTAAATATGCGCAATTAAAAACCCGCAGATTCCTAAGTGTGAATCAGGTCCATTGTTGCTGGGAGGCATTTCTAAGCTCACTATAAGAAAAATATAATTTACAATTGTTTACATGGCTTACATAGTTAATATATTCATGGGTCTTTTATATTATGCAATGACTCACTAAGTTATGTGAAAAAAAATGTATTACTGCAATATGAAATGTTCACATCAGTAGTTATGATAAAACATTCCGTTTATATACCTTGTAGACTTTTTGTTCTTTGATACAATTGTTTAATAACTTTCCATTATATAATGTTTTTACCATCTCAGATTAAATATTCAGTAATGGGTATAAATAACAGCACCTCTAGAGACTTTCTCTCTGTCATTCTCTCTGTTATAGCTACTGTATATAATTTCCTCTTTTTCACTTATTCATTCCTTCGGACTAAAGTAAAATAGGAAAATGATACTGGCAATGGTTACATGAACATAAAACTTTTTTTTTAGCACAATTTTATTATTGTAAGACGTAAGAGGAGAATGATGAGCTAAGCTGTTCTATTGTAATATCTGAGTTGTTTATTATAAAATGGATCTTTTTCATAAATGTAATTTAATAATCATTGAAGAGACATAACCAGATATAATATGTTTCAATGCCACATATTGTTATCATGGACTCATTATATAATAGTTCATTTCTCCTCCCTGAAAATACTGACCTATAAATGTGTAGGACCTAGAATTTTATATTCTCTGACAAGGTTGTTTTGTTCACATTTCCCACAATTTTTGTGCCCTTTTAAATATGTACGTAGGCAGAAATTTTGTTAGTAACTGGAAATATATACAAAATTATGTGTTTTACCGTTCAAACGCAGATTTCTGTTAATTGATACTAAATGCATTACTGAGACTGAAATATAACATGAGCTGTTTCTTAAGTAAGCACTCAGCATGAAAATAAGTGCTGCATTTACAGATAAGGGAACAGCTTTAATTCTATTATTTTATTACCATTTTTAAAGGTAGCTGAAGTATGTGCCAGCCATCATAATTATTGTCATAGGTTGGAAGGTTACATGAGGGCAAGAACATTTTTATAGATTAACAGTCTCTAGAGACTGCAGAGGACCAAATGTGTTTCTTCTTACTAAGAAAAAATAAAGCTGAGAAGATTAAATCTGTGCAGCTCTGCTCCAGCATAGAGACCCTATCAAGGAAATGAGATTGACTGTCTTAAAACTCATCGTGCTCAACAGTAAATATTGTTGTTGTTTTTTCACAGCTAAACCAAATTTGTTTCACTTTCAATTTAAAGAATTCATTCTAAATGGTAAAAGTTTGTAGTACTAATAACAAGTCTAATTGTAATAATTAGTTGTATTATACTTTGTACATATATATTACAATCATTAATAAGCACTGACATGTTCCAAAAGATAAATAAAACACAACAAAGAAATATCAGTACTATTTTTAATTGCATTAATGTTTTCAATTTGTAATATATAAAAAACATATTACAATAACAATTTTATAGGTCTAACAAAAAATGTAATTTTGTCTAAAGTTTATGGATATATATGAGTAAGATAGGCGTTTTAATAATAATTTTTCTGAGCTGAAACAGAGTCTGGAGTATTAAAACCTTTAGTTAAAATCAGGTATTTAGCTGACTACCTAATTAGATGCCTATAGATGTGTCAGATGAAGTTTTTCGTACAATTGTAATATGAGGCACAATATAGCATGTGCTTTAACTTTTCAGCTAGAAACTCAAAATCTTTACAGAAGAAAATCCTAGGTTTTCAAATCAGACATATGACCTACTGATACTATACTTTAATACAAACAAGTTTTTGGGTAACACTTACTTATTCTTCTTATATTCATAAAAAATATATTTGCTTAATATCTGTTTTAATAACTAAAGCATCTTATTCAGGGCCACTGTGCTAGCATTTAACCTTCATTAATGTTATTAAAATGTTGCATATGTATTGTACTGAGATTTTTATTTATTTTCATTTCATTTGATGCTAATTTTATTGATGACTATTGACCAGATCCTGAGTTAATAATGACAGGGCACTTATGCATAACCAGTGCGTAAGTACCCCGTTCATTCCTTCTGTGCATGCGTATGGAGGCCTGTACATATCAGGATGCCACACGATCAATACTGCAGCTACAATCTTCGATATGGCGTGACCACCCGCCATGCATACCTGCTATATGAACAGTGGGTGGGCGGAGGAACATATGCAGATCATACGGGAAGGGTTTTGCTTAGCTCTTATGTGTGATTCTGCATTTAGCCCCCACCCCATTTAAATGCATTTAAATTTAAGATTAGTAAGAGTCAGACCACGGAAGGTCTATGTGTAGGGGGAAGATGTAGACACGGACTTTAGGATGCTTTACACGTTATTCCATACCCTAAGTATGGACTTACATGCATGCGATTGTTACTAAATCAGGAACCAGTCCTATATTTGTATCAGTATAATGTACTTGCATTGTATTTGACTGTTATGTTTTGTACACAAACTGTTATACTTGTGTACAGCTGGGCTCAGACAAAGCTTTCTAAGCCATGATGCTTTCGTGACATGGTGGGGAATCCCATTAGTAAATCATTAAAACTTTTTTTATTTACTATAAAGGCTTCCTGCAGAGATCAAACAATGAAACTGACATCATCCATTCAATTCACAGGATGAGTCTTTTTCTGTAGAACATTGACCTCAGTGCTGTAAAACACAATTGCTACTCACTGAGCCACCATGCTGCCCCAGTAATAAATTGTATAAACTTGTATTTAGCTTTGTATAAACTAAATCTAAATGTACACAATTGCCCACTGTAGTAAAAGAGTAACAGTCATGTCTGCAGTTCATAATATACCCCACTGTATTTACCCTGGTCTTTTTATGTAAGAACAAAAACTATTCCTGCACCATGTAACTACCTGACTGGGCTGCTGAAAAGGTGACAGTACTGAGTATCATTGGGTGTCTGCAAAATGGAGTAATAATATCAGGGGAGCATGTACAGCAAAGACATGTACATATTATATTATTTTACATAAAAATATACTCAGGCACAGACTATTAATAAATCCTTTAGTGCCCAAGCAATTATTTATAGTGATATGTTTTATACCTGGGGAACCAGGGTAGCGAGCATCCTGCCAGCCATCACCCAATACAAAGAGCATCTAAGTGACCATTGTCCAATACCAATAACTGACCCCAATACAGAGATCATCATAATGACCAATCCAGAGTGTATTCAGGTAATTAATTGAGGGTAGGTCCCATATATTTAGTAAAATTTGGAGATGCCAGGGATTGAACCCCAGGCCTCATACATGTGAACTATGCGCTTTACCACTGAGCTACATCCCTGTACTGCAAAACATGACCTTATGTCATTGTGGTTGATTGCACATAGGAAATCTTCTATATACTGCCTGCACATTGGAGGTAATTGAACATACACCGATATATCATTATTTCATTTTGGTTAATAAACAGACAATCTGCGAGATCCCTGTATTACAGAATTTGTGCCTTGTGCCATTTTGGTTTATAGCCCAATGTAGAGGAGCAACTTGCACCTTTCCAGCCTGCAAAGCACAATCTCCGGTCTATGTATAAACTGCCACCCATACTATCAAACAGAATGTGTATTATTATTATTATTATTATTATTATTACTATTATTATTTATTGTTATGTCACATATTCTGATTCTCAATTGTGCATGTTTTTAGCATGGTTTGTAGTGAAAACATTTTAACGTTAAAACATAATCACATGTGGTCATATTCTCAGTTATACACTTGTACATCTTTTTAGAAAATCCATGTAGATTCTATGATGTGTACATCTCTCACACATTATCACAAGTATCTTTAGATACTCACTGGTTCTAAACTATCTCTCTTTCCAGGCTTGTATTCTGCTTCCAGCCATCAGTTCCTGGTTTGATCTGTAGTGTCAGGTTAATTTGCCTGAAAAAAAGGAAATATATTTATAACTACTGTACATGATGTGACACATACTGAATATCAGCTTGAAAAGAAAATAATACCACATAACTTTAATATTATAAACACTCCAATAATTTGAGATACAATAATGACTTCTATAGGCAGTGAATTGGATTAAAGCTATTGGTGACAGAGGAATAAAAAAGAATTAGAGATGATCAGTTCTTTGAACAAGTCCATAAAGGTATTCCTTGGTTTGACTGGCTACATGAATTGACTATGCAAACTCAAAATGGAAGGCCTGCTTCCAATAGTAACCCAGTCTTTCTGTCAGAAAGTATTGTAAGTGTCAAACATAAAGTCTACGACTCCAGTTGAGGGTTTTGGCCTAAGAGTACTCTAGTCAAGAAGGTACCAACACCGGAGAATGGAATTGCTTGTTGTTTGAAGAAGGGCACAGGAAACAGTGTGCTCAGTGCATACCTCCTGGTCACTGCTTCGCAAAAGGCCCAGAATTCCCAAATAATGGGGTCCCAGGTGTGCATAAGAGACTCATGAGGTTCACCTGGGAAATGCCTAATCATTTTCATCACCACCATACAATCTGTGGTTTCTCCAACCTGAAACCTCCTCACACAAAAGTCTGCCAGGCCAATGAATAGTTTAAGGTCCCCCTTCAAAACAGTCTTCTGTTTCTGATGACTGGACAGGTGAAGTGGCCTCAGGCAGCTAGGCCGATGGTGTAGCTTCATGCAGTTGGGCAGGTGGTGTGGCCTCAGGCAGCTGGGCAAATGGTGTGGGCTCAGACAGGTAGGGTGGTGGTGTGGCCACAGCTGGGATAGTAGGACCAGAGTTCCTCTATGGCAAGAGGCATATCAGACTGGTAGGCAGGACAGGATTTCCACTCTGGGACAGCAGGTCAGGATGACCCCTCTATTACAGTACGACAGGAGTCATCCTCTTGGATTATAGGACAGGAATTCCCCTCTGGGATGGCAAGATAGGAGTCCCCCTCTGGGACAGTAGGACAGGAGTCCCCCTCTGGGATGGTTGAACAAGAGCCCTCTCTGGGATGGCAGAACAGGAGCTTGGAGTTCCCATCTGGGACAACAAGAAAATATCCCACCTCTGTGGTTTCAGGACAGGAGTCACCCTCAGGAGAGGCAAGGCTGAAGTCCCCCCATCTGGGGTGGCAAGGCTGGAGTACCCCTCTGGGACGGCAAAACTGGAGTCCCCCTCTGGAACAGTATGCTGGGCAGCAGGCAAAAGTGCTACTGGCTGGACAGTGGCACAGGCACAACTCACTTTTCAACAGGCACATCTCACTGGTGTAGCAGGCACAGGCACTTTTGGCTGGTCAACAGACACAGGTGCTTCTGACTGGGCAGCAGATACATCTCACTGGGCAGCAGGCACATCTTGCTCTGCAACAGAAACAAGCGCATCTCATTAGGAAGCAGGTACAGGCACATTTTGCTGAGCAGAAGGCACATGCACATCTCACCGTGCAGCAAGCACAGGGACCTTGGGCTGGGCAGCTCTGTGAGGCACATTGGACTGGGCAGTACTGTGAGGCACCTCGGGCTGGGCAGCACTCACACTGGGTACTGGAGTACCAACATAGGAAACTGGAGGGTCCAAATGACTAAAGAATGCTCCTGTGTTTGCAGCACTGGAGACCCCTCCTGGGGTTCTGGTTCTGCGTACAGGGCAGGATTGGAGGTAATGACCCAAACCTGCACAATAGAGACAAAGGTGGTAATTATTTCCTCTCCTCCAGAGTGAGGGGTGGATGGAGACCACATGGAACCGTTGGTTTAGTGCTACCAACTGAGGGTACTGAATCTCTACCAGGATGGTATCTGGTTAGGACGCCATTAGGGATGTTACAACTGCCAGCCTGAATGTGGAGTCTAACTGTGGAACTGGTGTTCACCGGAGCCCCTAATGGTGAGGACAGGCTTAACTGTGGTCCTATGGCAGGTCCCGATACAGGAGAGTCCCCGAGGCAATCGAGAAACAGCTGGTGGTGACTGTGCAAAGCAGGATAGCTTCTCCAATAAGCCAGGCAAGATAGACAGAACTTGTACCATTTGGGAATGCAGTAGTACCACATCCAAATATAATGCACTAAACAGATGGGCATCACCATAACCTATGGCGGAAGGAACGCTAGGATTTTGCTGGTCGAGGTAGGAAGACATCATAGAGGCAAGCACCCATATAGTTTTGGTGGCTAATTCTTTCACAATTGGTAGAACACACGCTGTAGCTCAGAACTGGTGAGGTTTATTGTAGGATGACACAAATGACACAGGAGATGTAACATAGGAGTATGCAGATAATGCAGAAATATACACAGATAACAGGTAAAAAACACAAGGATACTGGGAATGCAAAAAGTCCAAATAAGGACACAGGTGTAATATGCAGGTGTAATTAACCCACAGGAAATAAGCAAGAGAGTCCAAATAAAGTACAGAGAGTGATTGGCTGGTATAAAGCAGGGATGCAGGATGAAGGGAAACAAGGAGAATCAGATAACAGAACCACGACTAAGAAGAGTAAACAAACATACAGCACTGGAAGCTGATAACAGGAAGCAACGACCCACACCTTAGCTTATTCTGGAATGATGGGATAGATAAAACCAAAGCACAGGTGTAGGATAATGAGCACATTACATGATTAGTCCCAGAGAGTGTTCAACAACAGCCTCTAGTGGAAGGTAGTAGAAATGTCCACAATTTGAAACAAACCAGAACTGACCCTAGAGGCAAAACCAGGTATGATCCTTTTAAAAAGCTCTGAGCTGAGCAAAATAATTTACAGTGTTGGCATAAAGGTCACTATTGCACAAAAAATACTTAAAACTTAAGTTATTTACAACAACAATAATTTACAATTTCTGAGTATTTTGATTAAGATAAGTTTGCATTATATTAAAGTTGATTCTTATGTAGGCAATCAGATTTTTTGGGGATAAAGGCATGTATATTAAGAAGATTCAATGGCCTGTATTAGTAGAGATAAAGGAGTATGGACTGTATTTACAGATATGATTTTGCATGGTTTTCCGTGCGTATATTTAGGAGCGGATTAACTGCGCATGCTTAGTAACTTTTTCCATGCAAATGACGTAGTATTTAGGCACGGAAGTCCATTTGGCATGGACTTCTGAATCGCACTTAGGGACATAAGTATGGAGGGGCGTGGTTGTCTTCCGTACGTGTGTAGTTACGTGAAATTGGGTGGGGGGAGGCATTTAAATGAGCTTTTAGGGTGTGGTTAGTCATGTACACATGTACGTAAGTAACATATGCACGCAAGTACACACGTACAGTTAAGGGTGTCCTGTGAAAGTGTAAGTCACCGAAAATCCGTCCATGCTAGAGTGTCATGGGAGTTGCCTTGCTGCGTGCACACGTATATTTAATTAATGAAGGTATTTGCAATTCTGGTAAGAGAAGATCTGGAACCTGATCATAGAGGTGCCTCTTATATAACCTCACGTCAGAGGTTATATAAGGGGGACCACTAGTGACGATAGCTTCATTAGCTACGGAACCACGAAGGAGCAGGACCATCCACCAGCATCGCTCAGGGACAAGAAGGAAAATTCTTCAATCAAGCTTCAGAAGTCTTCAAGCAACTCTCCAGAAGATTGCTGACATCTAAAATGTGAGTATTAATATTTTTTTAAAACATTTTTACATTATGGGACACTTTTCAAATCATATTTAATGGACTGTGTATGGCTCATTATATATTTTAAGGACATCTATCATGCCAATTCATTTTAAATGTTCATCTGTTAGGGCAAGACTATCTTATTATCAACTATCGGGGCAAGACTATCTTATTATCAACTATCGAGGCAAGACTATCTTATTATCAACTATAGGGGCACTTCTACTTAAAAGACATTTAACGGGGCAATTCTATGTAAGGGCTAATTATGTAGGTAGTGTCTACTAGATATTAGGGACACGTCATTAATATTTTTACATAACATTCTTATAGGACACATTATTCACAGTGCAGCATTCCATTAACACTTGGCATGCTGACTTTTATAGTACTAAAAAGCACAGCATGCCCTGCAACACATGGGCATGCTGTGTGCCTTCTAGTACTATATGCGCCAGCATGCTAAGGGATAATATCAGCATGCTAAGGGTTAATATCATACCGCAGTAGACATTTTTTAAATGGAAAAAAAACATTTAATTTATTAGATAACCTTTTTTGGGGAAACAAGGGGGCATGCTGTGCGGCGATTTTCACAGGTAAATAGCTATGATTTTAACCACAATTTCGCTGGTGATGGCTGGCGATGTATAATCGCAGACAAAAATCGCCGTCAGTAAAGCTGGCCCAACATCTTCCCTGCATATATGGCATCTGAAACAAGGCAGTGATACAGAGAATGTTACTACTGTTTTTAAATTGAACATCCAAATATTGTATGTCTATATAGGAATCTAAATATAAAAACTGTTCTGTTCATTAACTAGTCCCACAGTTGACTTTTGCCTTATTATTTAGACAACCTTGCAGATATATTCCCCTTTGTTACAAACTTTGCAGGCAAGAGAAAATGTAGGAAAACGTGCAGAGACACCATTGATTGGTCAACAGGCAGTAGAGTATCTACCAGAAATGTAAAATGAATCATGTTAAAAATATTCAGTTCAATATATGGCCATAGGGATTAATTATTTGTAAAACAATCAGTACTAGCAACAATTCTGGAAGCTACATTTAAAATGGATTGAATCTGAGCCAACTAAGCAATAGTTAGTACAGTGAAGATAGGTCTAAAATAATCAAGGTTAGATCTATTATGGACATCATTTTTTCCTTTACTAGTGTATACTCATCCCAAAGCAAGAAACATTTTCTGATTTGGCGGAATTGAAGTGTGTGTCATACACTTGCTTATGTTAATGTCAATAAATTTGTTTCTGTATTATGAAGTTTTTATATTTTTATTTTTATTCTTCTGATGTTTTTTCTCTTCACTTACTAATATCCTCACTTTAAATATAAGGGACCATATTCAGAATTAAGAACGTCTTGTAATTTACGCATGAAAAATTTGTAAGTGGAGTAATTTCTATTTAGTGCGCATGTGCAGTCCATGGAGTTACGAAGCGTAATTGGAATGATGCATAAGCAAATTACGTACGTCAAAATATGCATGCGAACATAAGGTCGGACGGATTATTAATAAGTAGGCGTCAGTCGGAATGTAAATAGCAAAAAATAGGCGTGGTATTGTAGTAGACATGCGGTTGTATTTGCGAACATTTCACTTCAGTCGCATATACGTGCGCTAACAATAAGGTTGCTTTTACGACACGGAAGTGTTAAGAAATTTGTTACTTTTGCAAAACGTACTTATTTTGTATTAACGTATGGATCTATTATGAACGCTTCTTAAATCTGAATCCGGTCCAAGGTGATGATAATAATAGATGATAAGAATATCCCCACTTTTAACCTAAGAAGATGATAATAATATATGGTAATAAGATTTATTTAGAAAGAAACATTAGAAAGAGTCACATTCTTCTACAAGTACGTTATTTCAAGTTTAAATAAGAAATAAGTTCAACATATTACAAGTTCTATGGATCCCAAGAAAGACAAGAAAAAGCCTAATGTAACAAAAATAACCATGTAGCTTCTGGTTTGTGGGTCTTTCTTCTGGACATTTGGGCTTAAAGTCATATAGATATGTCCTTACTGTGAAATTTTAATAGAACCCTCCTTCCACTGTGCACACATGCCAAACGCATCCCATCCCATCCCATCCCATCTCATCCTGCCATCTAGATGAGTGCTAGCACGGATTTGTTTCTGGGCCAGTCTGTTGCTCAGTCATGAAATGCAGGCGTTTTACACTCTCAGGACCAGATTGACAGTTCAGAATGTTACACACTAAGGGGCAGATCCAGACCTAAGTACGCTAGCGTTTTTACGCTAGCCGCTGACGTAAAACCGCCTATTTGTATGTACTGCGCATGCACACAGCAGATGTTACGCCACGTAAGTCTGAATGTACATACCATCAGTGTAATTACGAACAAAGGGGCGAGTCATCCATACAAACGTGGCGCTTTGAAGGTGGAGGAAGGCATTTAAATTGTTCAGTATGGACTGGGTTAGGCCGTTACGTATGTGAATCCATTACGTAAGTCAGTACTTACGCTTTGAAAAGTTAAGGTAAGGTTTGGGAAATGTAAATACGTACGAGCGAGGGGAGTGCCTAGGGGAGTGCATAGAAAATACACTAGCGTAATTACGTTATGCAATAAAACGTAACATGCACTTAGGTCTGGATCTACCCCTAAGTTTGGTGCCTGGGGGGAGGGCGCATGCTCCCTCCAGATGTTACATACATTTTATGCACATAACATCTATTGGAACTTAGTTCTGTATGATGGGAAATAAGGAAGACAAGGGGCTTGTCTTCCTCTCCACCTACTAAGATGGGTGGGGGAAAGCATTTCAATTTTACACTGTGGGTTGGATTAGGTGCTTATGAGTTAATCTGATCTTGTGATTTTAGGCTGCGTTATGGCAGCCTAAGACACATATCTCCGCAGAAGAGAGGGGAGTGACAGGGGGATTTTACTCCCTCTTTCATGCAGACGCTTTCCGTATGTGCAGGGGTCTGCATGCAGTTCTTAAAGAGCTGAAAATTACCGCTTTTCATGTCAATGATTCTTTTGTAGGGAATTTACTGAGTGAGCTTTGGAAGGTTTAGATTTCTTTATAAGCTAGGAATAATGTATGGGTTTTGTCTATTTACTGTAACTATCATTCAAAACTAAACTTTAGACTGAAGAGAAACTATTTACAATAATTACAACCGAACATTTATATAAAACAGTACCAGATATTAGGCCGTATTCAGAGAACCATTTTTTTATGTACACAATTATACACACGGCCGGAGCAAGGAAACAACAACCAACACCCCCGACACTCCCCTCTCCCGGACGTGCTGTCGGTGTCTTAACGAGATAGAACACTCTGTTCTTTCCGTGTGTACCACCTCGATGCGTTCATTTAAATGCCTCCCCACCCACTTTCATGTAACTTTTCAAATACGGATTTCTAGACCACCCATCCGAACGTATGTACCCAAGTGCGATTCACATGCCCATGCCTAAAGCACATACGCGCGTATATTCAATGTAACTTACGTAAATAAAGTTACTACGCATGAGCAGTTGATCCGACCCTAAAAATACGCACACAACTCCCCGCAAAACGGCTCTCTGAATACGGCCCATTGTCAGCAAAAGTAATCTTACTTGTAAAGTCAAAGACAAATGTCTAAGACACAACATAAGATGACATTTTTACCTTATGTAAATAATGCTCATCAGTATCTATCATTTATACACTTCATAATAAAATAGGAATCAAATTGGCATTAGTTGGTTAATGCATTTGAAAGTTAACACAACTTTTAGGTACAGTTTTTTTTAAATTAAATTGACAGTCATAAGTTGTGCTTTAACAAGTGATGGCCGTAGGGGAAGGGGAACAATTGAAATATGTGTTTAATTTCAAGCTTCAAATTGTGTAGTCAGTTCTGACAATCAATGCTCACGTGACAAGATAAAATAACTATATTTTTTGAGTTTTGAAAATATAAAAAAAAAATTTTTATCGCGGAAATATTAAGATTACCTGACACCTGAGTCAAACTTGGAAAATGCTGATAATCTTGCAATATAAATGGGATAAATGAATCATAGACATCATTAATACATATAGAACAAAGCACAAAGAGGCAAAGATGAAGAGAGACTGAGTGTGGGTTCACACCCTTACAAAATATCTGGGGGTACAACAAATCAAAATAGAAATATAACATAAATTGTGGTGCTGTAGACACATCAATTATCAGATATAAAACTTAACTTTTACTAAATTAATTTTAAAATATATTTATTTAAAAGGTGAAATATAAAACAAATTATAAATAACCACAAGTGCTATCACGTGGTAAAGGCTTTGATGATGCTAAGGCATGGAAACTAATTTGTAATTCTGAAAAATAGGAAGGTAAATTTTAATGATATTTGTCCTTTTGTAGCAGTATAAAGTAGGAAACCTACCTAAGCTAGAGAGGAAGGAGAGACAGACTATCCCTAATAGTGCCTACTGCCTCACGGTGGGACTTCTCCCCTGTCAGGTTCAATGCACCCCCTTCCTAATCTAGGGGGTGATTCAGAGATGCCACTGCGAAAAGATCTCAAATATACGCAACTAAGTTCAGATCTTAGCAGGTTACAGCCCACTGTTAAAATAGTCACTCCCCTTGCACTGCATAAACAGTCCCTCCCCTTGCAAACAGCGGCGGATCTTAAAGTTAGACCACCATTGACTAACCCTAACTCTGCGCTGTCATTTGAGATCTTAAGGGAAGTAGTTGCGGTTATTTGAGATCCTAAGTGTCTGCCCGTGCCCACTTTCCCTCATCTCTCTGCCTCCCCCGCCCATTTCCATGCAAATCCTTCAGATCTTAAACTTCCGCAGCACTTAAGATCTTAAGTGCTTGCGATCGATTCACAGGTCCGAATTTAAGATCATAACCTCTACGTAGACGGCATTGCACTATTACTACTCATGCGCATTGATGTAAATTTTCTGAGATCCTAAATATACGCACCTAAGTAGCGATAAAATCGCATCTCTGAATCAGGCCCCTAATGCCCATTGTTCACTAATAGAAAAGATAAGGAAAATTCGCCAATCGCTTTTTCAAGAATGGTGTCTTGCAGCGTGGGAGACAGGTATTTATGCAAGAAGTCACCTATCGGAAGTCTGTCATCCCACCAGAAAAAGTAGCTCATTTAGATCATATATTTTCCTTATGGAATATAACCAGTCAGGTATACACTGCATTCATAATAATGTTATTACCTTAAATTTACTGCATAAAATACCCTGACCTGTTATTGCAGGTCGTCCTGTGTTAAAAATTAATTAAAGAGTGGATTTGATTGTTTTCTATGGTGAGGGGTGGGTGATTTATATTCCAACCTCTTAGACTGTATAATCCTACCCTTTACCATATCTCAATACAAAAAAATATTTTTAATGGGGTATTTGCTGCACAGGTTTGGATATTTGTGAATACAAATGTACATGTAAGGACACATGAGCTCATGAAATCATGATTTCTCTCCCACTTAAACCTTTAATAGGTTTGAGTGGGAGACCTTTAATAGGTTTGAGTGGGAGAGAGATGTACAACTATATGCTAGAAAATTGATATTACACAAAGTATACAAGCATAATCACATGGTATCCTCTATTTATAGTGACAGACTACCTAAGCCGATGGCCCAGGATACTCATAATCCATAATATGAATGGTCTATAGAGGAGCAGGAAGCAATACAAATCCTAGAAGACTTAAGTGGATTATCAAAAGACACTACCACACCCACTGAAGAAATGCCAAAACTAAAGAAAAAATCATCTTTCTTTCCCAACCTCAATATCAGTCCTCAAGTAAAAGTTTTTACCCAACTGGTATCTAGAGACCTAGGGCCTTATCCAGACCTATACCGATGCGCTGTGCTTAGTAAAGCACAGCATATCGCCGTGCATTCCCCACCGGCACTCCCCCCTGTGCGAGCGTATTTTCCCTCGCTTACGCAAGCTGAAGGCTATCCTAACTTAAGCCGGCCTAAGCGAGGGAAAATACACTCACACAGGAGTGTATCACCTAAAACCCCTCCCTTCCTCCCTCATTAAACTACCTCCCCCTGCCCACCTACAATATGAGCATAGTAACGGCGAGGGACGCCCCCTCAGCCATTACTACAATGATACTACGAACGCCCTATCTATGATCGGGTGTTTCTATAGTAACGCCGGCCTACATCTGGCCGGCGCATGCGCAGATCGGCTTTTCAGATGGTTTTATGCTTACGCCCAGCATATTACTGCCGGGCTGCATAGGTCTGGATCAGGTATTTAGGTGTGTTACAACAAAATCTTAGGAAGAACTTTAAATCTAATATTACATCTAGAGAGGAACAGGCTCTTCAACAAATCCAATCATGGAATGATGTCGTGATCAAACCGGCAGACAAGAGCGGAAACATTGTAATCTGGCCTTGTGAATTATATATCCAAGAAGCTAACCACCAACTATCAAACAAAAAATGTTATATACGCCTATCTTCCAATCCAACGGAGGTGTTCCACAAACAATACAGTGATATTGTGACTAGGGCCTTTAACTCTGGTATCATATTAAAATCTGAATACAATTTCCTCATGGTAACCCAAACCTAAGATTCCAATTATATATTTCTTACCAAAGGTTCTCAAGAACCAGAGCAACCCCCCATAGTATCTGGGATTGGGTGCCTTTCTGAAAATGCAAGTATATTTGTAGATCGTCACCTAAGGCATTTCGTTACCTCTTTACCCTCCCATACTAGGGATCTTATGGATATTCTTGCCAAACTATACAACTTAACTGTACCAAAGGGATCTTGGCTGGTGACACTTGATGTGTAAGGTCTATACACCAGAATAAAACATGACCTTGGCATGAATGCTGTCAATTTCTTTTTGAGACAAGATGCAAATCCTGATCGATAAGAACAAATTATTTTATGTTTCAAGAATGTTATTACCCCCAAGTACAGGGGACTGCCATGGGGACCACCTGTGCTCCCACCTATGCCAATTTATATCTCGGTTGGTGGGAGCTTGGGGTGGTCTTTCATGAGGGCAATCTACCCTATACAGAATCAATTTTGTTCTGGAATCGTTTTATAGACGATATCCTTATGATTTGGGTAGGGAACATTGACATTGACAGATTGAACTCTAATTATTTCAATCTGAATTTCACTTTAAATATGAGCCAAGAGAGAGTTGAGTTCCTGGATTTGTCTATTATGATAAATGAAAATGGATCATTAATCACTGATTGTTTAAGGAAGACCACAGCCACCAACAGTCTACTACATTCCTCTAGTATGTACCCAACTTCAACCATAAAAGGAGTGCCTAAAGGGGAATACCTCCGTATTAGGGGAAATTGTTCTTCCATAATGAATTTACAAATATAGAGCCAACGAATTGCAACACAGACTTTCCAACCGTGGTTATAGCAAAAAATTGCTTAAAAAGTCATTTCTAGAGGCTAAAAAATGCAAACGAGACAACATGATTTTTCCCCAAAAATGAAAGGTTAAGGATTCACAACCTATTCGTTTTGTGGGCACTTACTGCCAACAGTCGAAAGAGATCATGTCCATTCTAAATAAACACTTGGAAGTTCTAAAAACAGATGAGGATCTCTTAAATGTAATTGGGGATCACATTCAGATGAGCTGGAGGCGGTCATCGAATCTTAAAGATAAACTTGTACATAGTTTCTTCACAACACCAGCTAACAGCAAACTAAGTACAAATGGACAATAAACATCACTTCTATGACAAGTTTATGACAAGTTTGAAAAAATGTGGAAGATTAACTAATTTATTAATTGCGACACAATGTGAGTGATATACTGCCTCCAGTGTGCAATTTACTATATAAAAAATAAAAATACGTTTGATGGAACATGTTAGAGCAATAAAAAATGCCCAAAGAGACAAATACAACTTTAAAACATTGACATTGGTAGCCCGACACTTTCTATTTCATCATCAATCAGACCCCCAGCAACTGCAGGCCTTTGCAATAACAAAAGTACCCAAGAACCCTTGTGGAGGGGACTCGGATAAGTCCCTTCTACAAATAGAATCCAGGTTTATATTTTTGATGGACAGCCTTATTCCAAGAGGTTTGAATGAACAAAATTATTTCTCTGTTTTTCTTTAAGGAGTGTGATCGTATTGCTACATACAGTCACTTGAAATAATTAATGATTTATGTTGCTTATTGTCTATCATCCTCTCTTTGAGTCAAGTTACCCACTATTACTACTTTTTTCTTTATATTTTTAATATCATTTTATATTTTTTTCTAAAAATGTTTTTCATTGTTTTCTTTTTCTTTTTCTTTATTATTGTATTTTCCTCTTTGTGTAATCCTTAGCCAAAATCATGATTTTATGAGCTCATATGTCCTTACATGTACATTTGTATTCACAAATATCCAAACCTGTGCAGCAAATACCCCATTAAACATTTTTTTTTGTATTGAGATATGGTAAAGGGTAGGATTATACAGGCTAAGAGGTTGGAATATAAATCACCCACCCCTCACCATAGACAACAATCAAATCCACTCTTTAATTAATTTTTAACACAGGACGACCTGAAATAACAGGTCAGGGTATTTTATGCAGTACATTTAAGGTAATAACATTATTATGAATGCAGTGTATACCTGATTGCTTATATTCCATAAGGAAAACATATGATCTAAATGAGCTACATGGAACCTTACATTTATATATATTTCAATCATAGCGCTTACCTCCTTTTCTTTATGTATATTTTTTTCATGTTGCAGTAAATGGATACAATATAATGCATTATAATGACACATTAAACTATTCAGTTACAATGAAACCTGTGAGACTTTGGCAATACATGAGTAATGTGAATGTAAACAAATCCCACATGGTATTGTACTGCATATCAGCAGCTCTCGTTGTAAGAATACAATGTGACACAATCAGAAGTCATGTTACCAGTTGGAACACTCATCGCCCAATCTAGTTTGGACATAATGTTTGCATGCATTTTCAATTTTATTTACAAACTTTATAAACTTTGAAACTTAACTAAATACCTCTTTGGGAATCACCAACTGTCAATCAAGCGGTGGAGGCGTTCTTGGGCAGGATGACAGACTTCCGATAGGTGACTTCTTGAATAAATACCTGTAAGTGGACAACGGGCATTAGATTAGGAAGAGCACATTAACCCCGACAGGGGAGAAGTCCTGCCGTGAGGCGGTAGGCACTATTAGGGATAGTCTATCTCTCCTTCCTCTCTAGCTTAGGTAGGTTTCCTACTTTATACTGCTACAATAGCAGAAATATCATTGAAATTTATCTTCCTATTTTTAAGAATTGCAAATTAGTTTCCACACATTAGCATCATCAAAGCCTTTACCACGTGATAGCATTTGCGGTTATTTATAATTTTTTTTATATTTCGCCTTTTAAATACATATATTTTAAAATGTATTTAGTATAAGTTAAGTTTTATATCTGATAATTGATGTGTCTACTTCACCACAATTTATATAAGTTATATTTCTATTTTGATTTGTTGTACCCCCAGATATTTTGTAAGGGTGTGAACCCGCACTCAGTCTCTCTTCTTCTTTGCCTCTCTTGTGCTGTGTTCTACATTTGTTTAGACTGAGGGTAGCACCCCTCCCCTGCTGTGATCATATTAAAGCCAACATTTTAGTGGATTTATATATATTTTCTACATATTTTTGCTTGGTACTGGAACAAGTCTATATAATATTACACTGTTGAACATAGATTTTGTGTTTCTAAATGGTCAGTTGCAACTACCCCTCCTTTTCTTGTTGCATTATTAATACATACTTCATCATCAACATCATCATAAGTTTCACACTCATACAAAGTGTCATAGGGCCTGATCCAGACCTACGCTCGTGTGCATTTTACAATGGTCGTAAGCATAAAAACGGCCATTTGTACTTACTGCGCATATGGGGGGCAGATGTTACGCTCATCTTACGCTCAGAAATTCTGAGCGTATGGGCCTTGAGTGTGCCACCTTCATAACTATGGTCGAGTGGGCATGCCTCGCATACGATTTTCTTAAATATGCACCAAGGACAGGGCATGTAAATTGTACAGTATGGGCATGCTACGCATAACTGCGCAAGGAGCTTACGGCTGCCTGCGGTTATGATCAGAAAAGTTAGGTTAGGGTTTGCTGGGTGTAAGAAGGCAGGTGTAAGTACGACCAAGGGGAGTGCCTATGGGAATGCATCGTAGGTACGCTGGCATAAATACGCTACGCACATGAGCATTTTATGAGCGTAGGTCTTTATCAGGCCCATAGTGCCCATATCCAGTGCTTTGATGAGTGGTATAATTATATAAATGAACTTGCTCCCATAAATGTACTTTGTTTATTGCAAATATATGAAAAGTATTTTTTCACTGATAATCATTCACACATGCTGCTTTCAACAACTTGTTCACTAATGTTTCAATGTTTTCGCAGCATCAACTATAAATGTTGTCACATTTAGTTTTTGGCAATGAAAGTTATTTTGTATCGTGAAGCATTTTAAAACATATTGCATGGAATAAAAAGGCTGCCGTAAAATTGAATCATAACAGGATTTAAATTCAAGTAGAGATGGCCACAAAAATGATGCTGCATCAATGAACTAAAGAACAGTCCCGTTTGTTACCCACAAACTAAAATAAAAGTTCTGATATGTGAGTAATATATATGTGAGTAATAAATACTGTTACTTTACATAGAAGATTATGCAATTGTTTTCTAAATAGTAAAAAATATTCTCTTACTGAAGATATATATAATTACAAATCTTGGTACATTGAGATTTTATATAATATTATTTAAGAAGAACATGTTATCGGTAAACTGATATTGTGCTGTAGAACTTGCATTGTGGTTTTGCAGACTGTGATAGGAGAGACCATGTTGGTCTGATAATGGTGATTTTGCTCTTTATTAGAAATATATATATAGTTTTGAACTTACCCCGTTTTTAGACTGATGATCCCTAATGTCATTTTTCCCCCTTTAAGGTCTTTTTCCATCATTCTTATTTTATTTTATTTGTGTGGATATATATCACATATTTGTATGTGGATTTTTTATCTGAATAGGGTCGTTATGTATATGTTCTTATAAAAAAGATTTTAGGTTATAGTGATTATTTATTAATATATTACTGATAATGAAATATTTTTAGAAACTGTTGTTGGGGGCTTCAATAGGGAACCAAATTAGTTTATTTTAATGAATTAATTCATTTTGTGATTTAAAATTCGATTTAAAAAGTTTCTTTACTGAATGTGTAGGTTTGATAATTATTTAGAGATAAAATAAGGTGTGTGAGGTTTTTTAATATATATATTTTTATCTTATATAAAAAAAATGTTTTCTTATATATTTTTAACCCCATTATATATATTGTTATTATTTTATTGTAATATCATTCTGCAGGTTTATTTTCCATTGGGTATTGTTTCAAATATTCTGTGTAAGTTTACATATGTTGGTTTTAATCTTGAAGTCGTGTATTGTATGATTGTTCTCCTCATGGCAGAGAAAGGGTTAAAAAATGCAGCCCTTAATGCAAAGTATAAAAGGAAACTCATACCTTACCTGGACACACCCCCTGACGAAGTCTATACAGACGAAACGCGTAGGGGCGGGGCTACTGATGTCCCTCGGCTCTCTTCGGCTTCCACGTGGTAATTGCACGCTCCCACTATCGGTGTAACAGCTAACTGCAAACCCAGGACGCTGGGTCTGAACAATCGCGGTGCACCTTGGCTGCAGTGGTAAAAATTGTTTACATGCTGATTTACATCTTGCCTCTGGTACGCGGCCAGGACATAAGTCCTGACACTGTATTTATAAATATTGGTTACTGTTATTAAAGGTTAATCTGCACTATCGAGCGCCCCCTTTTCTTCCTTTCTATAGCTTTCTATTTGGGACTGTGCTTGGAACGGCCCACACTGAGGGGAGCTGCGGTCTGTTGCTTGTGGCTTACAGGACAACTGGTCTAGTGCGTTTAAAGAATCCTTATACATTGGACAATTAATATTGACTTTACCTGATCAATTGAGCACACTTTTCTCCTTGTATTGCATATATATATATATTCACACTTCCAAAATAGAGGTTGCTCAGATCAATCTATAAGGTAATTATACATCAGGTGCTCAAAGCAAGAGGAGTTTGCACAAAAACAAAACACGGCCTGGCACTCTATCCATTACCCAGCGACTAACCATAATCTTCTATCTTTAAAATAAAAGTCAGAGAATTAGTTACAGATATCTGCAGACA
>WWET01000202.1:225417-241592 GCA_011038615.1 Limnodynastes dumerilii | reverse complement strand
AAGAAAAATATGTATATATATATATATATATATATATATATATATATATATACACACACACATTTCTGCATTTTATTTTGTGTGTTTTTAAATTTACATTAAACACAGCATGGAAGTATTATACAGTAGATCCACAGATATAACTTCTTGGTGGCTGTGTTATTTGTATTAATAACTTTAAACAACTTTTTTTTTGTAAGTTTGTCATTGCTAAAAAAGAAATGTTATCACAATTTCTATTTGTGAATTATTTTCCTGATTATGAAGTACTGAACACTTTTTCAGTATACCTGACAACATAAAGCAACATTATGGTCTTTAAAGATTAATTTTCATTGGAGTCTTCGCAAGTCTGTTGTAGGAATCATGTGATATATATATATATTTTATTTAGGGTGTACCTAATTAATTCATGAAGTTTCTAACCAGTCTCCATTTTAAATTGAACTATAGGAAGGTTTACATTAAGATTATGTTCTCATTTTTGTTAATCATTAATTATTGAATGATTTAAATCCATCTTTTGAGATGGCTTTGAAGTGAAAGGCTCAGTTAGTGAAGCAAACACATTAGAGTGTACCTAGCAATACACATAATTTCAAAAAAAGATTCCAAATGGTGAAAGCATCTACAATTATTTAATGCTCTTCATTCACAATGATTCTTTCCATGCTGTTTAATTAAGGTATTGTATTATAGCACATGTTTTCTCATTTGAAAACAATATTCCCCTCTCCCACACACACTTGTATTCTGCAAACCATAAGGCAGATATTCAAAAATACAAATCATTATTATTAATGTCTCTTCTGTTCTACTCCTGTCCCAGGAAAGTATTGATGATGATGATGATGACTTCACACCTTTCCAGGTGCAATTATAGCATAAGCCAAACATAAGTTGATAATTAATCTTTGTCAATAACAAGTGTTCAGATATGCATGTACATTTTTTGCATGAATAAACATTCAACTCAAGGCATTTCAAATCAGTTCAAATGGAAATTTTCAGATGTGCAAAAACAGATCATGTTTTTATTTGTATACGTAGGTCTAATTTAATGTCAGATTGCCTCAGATTAATTATGGTACATAAATACTATAATATAATTATTTATTAACAGGTTTTTATATAGTGCAATCATGTTATGTAGCGTATACAGAGGTTATTTAATATTCACATTAGTCTCTGCCTCTTTCGAGCTATATACTAATACATACATACACACACATACTAGGGCTAATTTAATTAGCAGCCAAATAACCTGCCAGCATGTTTTTGGCATGTGGGAGGAAATCAAAGCACTTGAGGGAAACCCAAGCAGACACAGGAAGAACATCACAACAATCTCCACACAGATATGGCCTAATCTAGGAATCAAACTCATGACTTCAGCGCTGTGAGACATAAGTGCTACTCACTGAGCCTCCGTGCTGCTACTTTTATGCAACTTTCTTTTAATTCTGATATTAAAACAATGGATATGACATTAAAGTAATGTTTTGCCAAATGGTAACACTAAAAACACCAAAAAGTTATGGCAGAAAAGAGCCACATAGCCTATTTAGTCTTGTGGCTTTTAGTTCTCTTCCCTCTTTAGGTAATAAAATTGTGTCAGTCGTCCTTTTACCACTGGATGGATCTACAATTGTCCTCTTTTGGTGAATTAACGTGGGCTAGAGCAAAACAAACAAACAAACAAACAAACAAAAAGGAATATAAAAACCAAACACTAATATATAGTTAACATAGTTTTTTTATGGGCAATACCTTGTTTGTCTAACAGTAAAAAACTAAATACTGTACAGTATTTAGGAAAAATTGTATTACATATTATTTTTGTGGATTTTAAGCGCTATTTTCACAGTTTATATTGATGATGTTAAATGATGATTTGGCCAGAAGCACTTCATATTACAATTACAATCTAATCCTAATAACAGCTGGAAATCTGCTTCAATACTTGAATAAAGCTATATTCTTGAAATGAAAAAGAGAACATCGAACTACCAGAATTAACTAGCTCTCCACAGGCTAATTAGAGTTTAGGGAAAAGAACACCCTTGTAAAACAGAAACATTTCTCAAAGGTATTACATAGGAAAGATAAAAAAGATGGAATATTTTGTTTGTTTTATATTCCCTATGGGACATCTTAAGTTTGAGGCGACAGGCGACTGTCTCCTCCATAGTGCCCCAGTTCTACATAAAATAAACCCTTTGTTCTTTAATGTATCTTTATTTTGTAAGAATGAGCAATTATTTATAAACCTTAATAAAAAATAAAAAAAATTGTATACCTTTCTGCAGACCATGGGCCATATTTACTAAGCAGGATTGGAAAAGTGGAAATGTTGCCCATAGCAACCAATCACATTCTAGCTGACATTCTCTAGTATGTAATAGGAAAGTGAGAGCTAGAATCTGATTGGTTTCTATAGGCAAAACCTCTACTTTTCCAATACCGCAGTTTAGTAAATCTGGCCCCATAACTTAATTCAACCAGTAAGTGAGAAAATTTTTTGACTATGAAAACTTTTGGGGCACTTAGGGACCCGATTTAGAGATGAGCGTACGACAGCTGACGTGACATTTCTCTGCATGTATTATAGTGCTCAATAGTACTGAAGAGCACGCAGTCGCGACCAATGCTGATCTGAGCACAACTGGAGCTGCGGCGGATTGCATTCTTAGTGGCACATTGAGGGAGGTAAAAGGCGGAGGGTCCTATTCAATGCATGTCCAACCAAGAGCATGCCTAATCAAAGGCACCCCATCCAGATGCTGACTTAAAACAGGAATGTTTAGTCAAATCATTTTCATCTGCTTAAGATCATGTCTAAGTCCAGGGGGTTTACCCTCTGCAAACCTTGTAAAGGGTTAGAAATTGCTGGCAAAGTATTGTACATGTGTTAAATAATTTCTACATAAAGGGGCGTATTCAGAGATCCATTTTTTTATGTACGCAATTATACGCATGGCCGGAGCAAGGAAACACCCACCAACAACCCTGACACTCCCCTCTCCCAGACATGCTGTCGGGGACTTACAAGTCTATAGACCACTCTGTTCTTTCCGTGTATTTACGTGCGTATATGTTCTCCGTCCGTGCGATTCTTTATAACCGCGCCTCCATGCGTTCATTTATATGCCCCCCACCACCCACTTTGTGTAAATTTTTCCGTCTGTCAGATTTCCGTGCGTATGTCCCCAAGTGCAATTCATATGTACGTCCGTTAGGCACTTACATGCGTATAGTCAACGTATATAGCGTAACTAAAGTTACTACGCATGCGCAGTTGATCCGATCCTAAAATACGTACATAACTAGCCTCAAAAACAGATCTCTGAATCCCCAAAGTAAAAAAAATATGATTTGTTTTTAAATATAAAATGAAAAGTTACTACGTACAGCAATTGCTTGCAACCTAAAAGCACTTTTTCAAACGCATCCACTGCGCGCACAATTTGTACTCAGATCTGGATCAGATTCATAGTGCTTAGATATATAATATAAATCTAAATATAATATAGCACTGGCACAATATATATGCAACATACATTCATTTAAAGTAATACCTGACATGATAAAATTAGGTTAGAGCAGCCTCCTGTGCAGCAATTAGTCCACTTATGTTACATTAAATATAAATTATTCTTAGCATTTATTTATAAGGCACCATAAGATATTCTAACTACAGGACTTTTGTTTTATTTGTTTAATGCAAAGAAATTTCTTTTAATCTAGAAGATTTTGAGATTTTGATAGCGTTAAATCATTTTCAGAAATAGCTTTAATATCAAAATAAATATCAATATAAAATATTGTTGTCCACCTTCAGTCTCCCTATGTCTTAAAACCCCCATATGTTACAGCAATACACCTCACCATCTCCATATATTACAGTAACACACCACACCACACATTACAGCATTACAACAATATCCAACAATACCACTTTTCCACACTCATATTTGCAAAACCCCACACTGGGGGTAAAGTTATTTTTTGTTCTTAGAAGATAAATCAATAAATGATACATTTTAATAAATAAGTAAGGGTCAGAGCTCCAAATTATGGCAAACTTCTTTCAGCATTTCGCATGTGTGCAATTCCATCACTTTGAATGCATTCCAACCTTCTCAGACTGAAGAGTAATGGTGTTTCTGACAGAGGAGCTGCGTTTTGTTTGCAATTTGGCATCTCATCTTGAACATTATGCATTATAGGTGTTTTATCTTCATGTGTATGATCAGACTCCCTCTATCTAGGCATTTCCATGTGCTTAAGTGTGAAAAGTTTAGGTAATTCCTGACAGTCAGAAGAAGTCTAGTTAAGTTTTGCTCCCCTTCCATTCAGTTCACTTTCAGTTCTGTCCATCTCTCCATATAGTTAGTACATGCTTCAAAATCATGGTTGCCTACTTTTGCAAATGAATATCAGGGAGATTGTAAGAGCGCTATCAAGGTGCTGCACCAAAGGGGTGTGCCCTATAGCACCAAAGAGGTGTGTCCTGTGAATAGCTCCACCCATAGGTGTATCTAGTACTGCCAAGAAAACTATTTTACAATAAAAATGTCAGTATTTATTGATTATTAAATTGTCAATGAATACTTTCATTACTATCTTTATAGAAAAGCTAAAAGTGATGCTGCAGCTGATCAACAAGATTCTATCATTACATCTTGGCCTCCATTAAATTGGTCATCTCCATAGACCTCAATGGATGAAATTAGAATCAGGGAGATTACCAAACACTTCAGGGAGTCAGGGAGATCACCCAATCTTCAGGGAGTCTCCCTGATATTCAGGGAGAGTTGGCAACTATGTTCAAAATGCATTATATTCCATGCTAATCAATAGTAACTCATTCCAATTCAAAAGAGACAAAAAAACTAATGCATCTCTTGCATACACACTGGGCTGAGTTCTAAAGGACATTTCCGTTTAGTCTTAAAGTAGAGACATTCCCTCTCTTTGTGTACAGATAAAGACTTCCCTGCTTTTGCGAATTTAGATTACAGAAACCTTCGGCCTAGCCGTCAAAAGTGTAAATGTAGCCTACTTATAGCAGATTGGGAATCTTTGCACAGAGAAAGGAGAAGTATTGATCTTGCTCACTGTGAATAATAGCCTTATCTCCTAGCAGTTCCTACTAAAATCCTGCACAAACACTGGATCAACTCCTCAGAGGATATAACCTTATTTGACCTAAAAGTAGTGACCAATACTATCACTATCAAATATTACATACTATCTCAAAATGATATTGATAAACATAAAGTTGAGATAGGTTTTCATTTCAACACTTCCAAATCAGTGCATAAAGTAAAAAAAATAATAATAACAATATAATAATACTAATAATAATGGACCTGATTCACACTTAAGAATCTTCTTAAAATAAGAACTTAAAGTCACTCCTGGGCTAAACCATGTTGTTTTGGGGGGAGTCAAGTTAATTGTATTATTTGCATTCAGGAATACATCTTTGAGTTGCTTACTGAAAACAGATACTGACCAGCTTTACTATTACACTATTATTAAGACTTGGGCTGGGAAGTATCACCTCTCAACACTAGTACTGTTTGCAACAGATAAATATGACTCCCCTGCAATCAACATGGTTTAGCCCAGGAGTGACTTTAAGTTCTTATTTTAAGAAGATTCTTAAGTGTGAATCAGGTCCAATAATAATAACAACAAGAATAATCATCATCATTTTCTTTTTATTGTGGAAACTACATACATATACAATCACTGCAATTATATACTTATATGCTTAATAATAATTTTTACATTCTATACCTACATTTTAGTCTTGTTGTAGTATTAAATTCCCATTTGATTAAATAGCTAAAGCAAATTCTACAAAATGCACAAAAACAAAATACTTTACTAGCTTCTTTTTCTAACAGTCTGAATGTTTCTTTGAATACACTGCATTCACAAATATAATTCAAAAGCAATGGAATGTGTTACTCGAAGTGTATGCTCATGATAATTCTGTTCAACAGTAGTTCAGGCCTTATTACAGCATCCACAAGGATCGAGATCCCCTTTAGGATAAAGCAGGTGAAGTTTCATTTCATTCCCACAAGTGATGGATGAGATATTATTCATCTTTTTTGTCCCTGTTCCATGTTTTATTGTTCTTGTTTTATTGTGTTGAATTTGTTGCCTTCTGCTTATTTATTTGAAATGTCATTCGTATCTCCAAGAGAGATGCCATTGATGAGAAAGGGGATTATGCTTGGAGGCCTAAAAGGGAATTTCTGTATCTTACTTTGACTATGTAAGTAGAAGAAATATATCCAAACTGAATAAGACTGGAGTGAATGCTATCAGATGTGCACATCATGGGGTTTCTCTTCATATGTGAGATATGTGAAACTGCAGAAAAAAGGCTATTTAAAAACGGAAGACTGAGGGCCTTTATGTAAAGTTGTGTGTATTGTTTTATAAAAGTCTGCAATGTATACGCAGTTAGCATGCAGTCACAAGAAATATTTTTAAGGTCGACCAGCACCTGCTTTGTTTGTGTACATACCTGCACCAGGGCCAGGCTGTTGCAAAATAATTGGGCCGGATACAGAACTACGTCCGTCTTCCATAGACAGACATAGTTCAATAAACGGTAGCTACTGCGCATGCGTTGTAGCTATTGTACGTAATCTGCGTATCGTTTCGATACGTAGATTGTGTATATGCGGTCTTAAAGACCGCGTATCTGCAATCTACATATCGAAACGATACGCAGAATACGTACAATAGCTACTACGCATGCACAGTAGCTACTGTTTATTGAACTACGTCTGTCTGTGGAAGATGGAAGTAGTTCTGGATCCGGCCCAATGTGCTTAGAAGTATGGTACTTGCAATGCAATTCAACTGAACACCATTTGCTCCTTGTATGCACAATTCCCTAACTCACGTTGGAACACCCAGTGTGATAACCAGCTGTCAGTTTTCTAACAGTCAAAATGCATTAAGATCATGTTTGTCATTAAAATGTATATTAGGAAAACAGGTTAAATATTAACAGTGGCAAATTGCCCTAAGCACTCACAATAAAAGTAGTTGTAGTTCAAAGTATAGTATTCAACTTCCTCTTCTCTAATCATGCAGGGCCAGATTCAGGGGGCCTTAATACCTCTGTGCATATAGCTGAATGTTTGAAACATGGCATGAATAGAAGTGCCTAACGCTGCCCAAACCAGTCATTTAAATGCCTCCCCCTGCCCACTTTATGCCCTAGCAAACAGATCTCTGAACATAGAAATGCATTCAGTACAATCAGAGATCCAATGCGTGACATCTGGCAAGCGCATGCGCAGATCGATTGAAACGCCAGTTGCATAAATCATCTATTGAACGTAATTCTGGATCTGGTCCACAATCTGCAGTTATTCTAAATGTCTAAATTTATATTTTAATATGTTGATATTTGGTGAATAATACAGAATGATCAGCAAATTTTTTACAAGGGTTAAAAGACATGATGGTAAAATATAACCAAGTTGTTCTTGACGTGCTAAAACAATCAATAACACATGAGAGATATTTTCCTAAATACGTAAATACATTGGGCCCGATCCAGAGGTAAAGGCAAATGAGCGCGTATCGTGCATGGCGTTAATGTGTTTGAGAAAGTATTGCTGGCTGTGCGCGCTTCAAAAGTGCACACAATGGTGTCCTTTGGATACCAAGCAATTACGACACGTAGCAAACTTAAAAGCAGTTACGTGGTCAAATAAATTTTGCAAGAGTAGTGTTGAATACTCAAAATGAAAATAGATTATCCCTCGGAATGGTGCTGTGCTAAATGAAAAATATATAAAATATATATATAAACTATAAGAACTAAAAAGGCTAGGTGTGCAATCTGAATTTGAACACTGTCTCTTTAAATGTCCATTGGTACACTGTTGCTTTAAATGGTAAAATGGTGATGTAGCTCCAATCTGTCACTTTTTCTCAGAGGATCATGCAACAGAATAGAAAAGGATGATGGTTAATCATTGGCGTATCTATAATGGGTGCAGGGTGTGCAGTGCACACGGGCCCCTCAGAACAGGGGGCCCTGTGGCATGCATCCTGCACCCTGGGTTGGCAGGAGAAGGGGGCCATTCATCATCTATTTCTTCCCTCTAATATCTTCTGGAGGGAAGAAATAGATGCCAAATTAGTCCCCCTTCAACTGAGGTGGAACTGTCCCGATTTGCGGGTTGAAAAGGGGGCGGGGCTTACATCGCCATTAAGCCCCGCCTCCTTTGCGGCCCGCAAATCTGGACAGTCCTCTCTCAGGTAAGGGAAGGGGGGGGGCCCATGTGCAAATCCTGCACACGGGCCCCCTCACTTCTTAAAACGCCCCTGTGGTTAATAACAGTGGGCCTGATCCAGACTGAAATTACGCGAGGGGGGGTCTGAAATTACGCGAGACAGAGAGGAATGCACACCCCCTGTCACTCCCCTCTGTCGTGCGGGCTTTATGGCAGCTTACTCTGCCATAAGCCTGCCTTAAATGCGGTGTGCGGATCAACGGTCCGTGCGACCACTGATCCGCTACAGTGTGGGAGCCCCCTCCCATACTGTACACTTTACATGGTTCCCCCCCGCCCGCTTTAGCGGGCAGAAGGGAAGCACATCCCATTTCCTTGGAAATGGTCTCAAACGGAACATCTGGAGGGCGCATGCCCAGTTTTATTATATACAAAAACGGCTAAAAACATCAAGGTATACAACAATTAAACAGGGGGGTCCTAGAGGAAACCTCCTGAATATATAAAAAACTAGTGTTGAACACTGTATTCTAAAGTGTAAAAAAAAAAGTTATGAATAGTGCACTTCGGTTGTAATATGAACACACTAAATATAAGAGAAAATAATTTTTAAAACATTATTAAATTAAATAAAACATTTTTTTTCTTACTGTATATAAAAATAGTAATTCAACACACGCACAATTACAGCGCCAACAATTCTATACACTTTGCAATGTGTTATAAGCATCACATCTTAATGGAAGGTCTGAAATAAGTCTTGCAAGGTCAGCCCTTTAGACTTAGACATAACCTGTGAAAGGTGCAAATGTTTTGTAAACATTTTTTTTTTACATCAACTTTCTGTTCTGGATCAGGTGCACAGGCTTGGGCACGCCTCTACTGCACATTAAGGTCCCTTCACTCCATCCCCTCCTCAACATGCCCCTCAGAATGCAAGCCGCCAGTGATTGAGTTGCATTCTGATCTGAATTGGAGAATGTCATGCTAGTTGGTGTATGCTCCCCGCTGGATCGGGCCCATTGATATCAGTGGCTGGATTCTGGATTCAGAGATCTGATAATTCTGCAATTGAATCTTGGAGCAAAAAATGCATGGGCAGCAATATACATACATCTGTATGTATATCAATTTAACCACTCCTTCAGCACCAACAGACTTCTGTTAATCAAGGCCTATCTTAACTTTTCCAACTCCAGCACATGAAGAATGATGGCAAAACAGATGTCTGGATCTGTATTCATAAAGAAGGCAAAGCAAAATAGTACATTGTAGTAAGAAGGCACACCCACTTGCAATCACTCTGTCAGTGTTACGGCCGTGTCTAACCAGAAGTGGAGTCTAGCTAGGAGCCTGGTCTTCACTAGAGTCCCTGATGGTGAGGATAGACTGGGCATAGAAGAAGTACACACTGGGGAAGATGGAATCACACTGGATACATAAAGCAAGGTGGAAAATGCCTGAAAGGACAAATGACACAAAACTATAATAATGGCTAACAACCAAGGCAAACAACGGTCACTCAGTCACAGAGGGAAAATGGCAGGAGAAAAGGGAGTAATGAGAACTATGGGAAGGAACAAAAAAAAAAACAGAGAGAGAGAGAGAGAAAGAGAGAGAGGTCTCTGCAGACATCTGTATATTTTTTATTAGCAATCCCAATATGATATATATATTAAATAAGTAATTAAAATAATTATTAATTGCAACTTAGGGAGGCTTGAAAAAAAGAAGTTGCTTAATTTTTCTTGTTAACTACTGTGGTCACGAGAAGACAAGATAAGCATTTTTGTCTAGGTAAAGCAAAAACTTTCAGTTTACTAATGCGTTATACATAATACAGGAATTGAATCATGCTGAGCTCAGATGGTCTTTAATGTTCCAGATAAACTCTGAGATTTAACTGATTTATTTGCCAACTGAATCCTGCTAACAACCAGCACAGCAGAGAGTATGTTAAGGATGAATGCTTTTGGTGATAACCTTTCATTAGTAAATATCTAGAGACAATAAAATGAGGCTATTTCATTTTGCTTTCTTGAATGTATTAAATGGAGAATAAAAACAAAAAGTGTTTACCTAAGCCCTTTCCTTTAAAAACTTTAGATTTAAGAAACATATTCTAAGTTGTGATATATTTATATTTAAGGAGTACCAAAAATTAAATTTTAAATTGTAGATTTTGTTTTTGTACGGTGTATGCAAACTTATCCTGGAAATAGAAATCAAACTGAAGAAACATGCCAGGTAAGAAAATTACAGATGATAATATTTTAATTAAGGAAGGACAGTGCTACTATTAAATTAATTATCTCTTCATTTCAATATTATTATACATTTTCATAATTCTTGTTGTTTTTTAAAGGAATTTTGTTTTTAGAATGCCAGGTTCCTTGAATCCTTTCTTAATAAAAAAAAAAGTCACACAACCACATTAAGATTTAAGTTTTTCTACTAAACATGTATGAGTTTTTTGCACTACTATTCAATAAAATCAAGTAATAAAAAAATGGGTTTTGAAAAAACAAAATTTTTTTCTAAATATTTTTTGTCTTTCAATATTTTATTATGTATTATAGATAATTAGCAGTTTAGTCATGCATTAGAATAAATTAGAGATGAGTGGTTCGGATTCTGTGAAATCTGACAAATCCGAATTTTGGGGTTCTAAGTTGAACCGAGCCATGCCTCGGTTAATCCCACCAAATTTGGATCTGTAATCGAGGCAAAACAGCATTTTCACAAAAAATTTGGATCTTCTGAGCCTTGTATTTCCTGCTTCCTGTCTCTGATAGGAAGTATCACATGACTGTGATCAGCCATTCACAGAGGGCTGAACATACTTTTCTTTTGTTAAGCAACTACAACTTTATTGAACTGAGTGGAAAAAATGAACGGAATATCTGGGATGAGTGATGTCAGGGGTGCAATTATAGTGGGTGCTAGAGGTGCAGTTGCTATGGGGCAATCCAATCCACCTTATTATAAAATCCCCTGCAGCCCCGCTGAAGAAACAGTCCTCACATGTCATTGCTGGAGCTACACACAAGGTAAGAAAGATCACAGCTAGACTGCCAGGGACCCAGTGGGCCACCCATGAAGGGATTCTGGTAGCCCAGAAACACCCTCAAAATGATAATAAAGAAAAAAACTTTAACTTGGAAAGTGGGCATGACTGCTGGTGCCGTGAAAAGGGGTGTGGATTTATTGGCTTGTTGGCTAGACAGACATAGAAGAGAATTCCCACCACAGGGCAGTTATCATAACAAGGGACCAAGTTTCCCAAAGCGTTTTATATAAAGTGACTATGTGAGGGGTTCATGTATCCATAAGTGTCACACACAGACAGAGGTTTCCATAGTCATGCACATAGGCAGGGGTGATCAGCCAATAGGGTGACAAAGCTGCAGCCCAGGGCACCAGACTGCAGGGTGTGCATGAGTGGCAGGTGGTACAGTGTGCAGAGATGTTATGTGGGCTAACTATAGTACCTCTGCACACTGGACCAACAATGTTGATGAAATTGTACTCATAATTTATCTAAGCAGACACTATTCTGCCTCTCATACAAGTGCTAAGAGCTATTAACCCTTAGGGCCAGACTTACTAAGCAGCGGGGTTTTTTTACATACTAGAGAATGTCAGCTAAAATCTGATTGGCTGCTATGGGCAACATCTCCACTTTTCCAAACCTGCAGCTTAGTAAATCTGGACCTTAGTCTGCTAAAAAGTACTAGGAATATACTTGTTAATAGCAGCTTCTATATTCCTCACACTGGAGCAAGTCCTATTCACACTTTTTCCTCTGTATTTATACGATAGTTTTTAAAAAAAACATTTTACAAACTATAGAATTTATATTTACTGTGAAAGGGACCGTAGATACTGTCCTTTATATGTGTGAAATGGGATACAAAATGGCGTACAGCAGCCATATTGTTTGTTACTGTTTAGTACTTTTTATGCTTATGTTTGCTATTCAGTAAATATGTATCTGTATGTGTGTGTATGTATGTATGTATGTATATATAGGTAGAAATAGAATTACAGAGGACACCCATTGAAAGACATCGAAAAGAAAAACCTTTCAAACCTGGCAGAGGTCGCATGTCTACTCCTGAAAGAAAAATGACTAAAAGAGAACCCAGTGCTACCTCCAGAGATGAAGTGAGAAGGAAAAAAGGTCCATCACTTATTCATCTTTTATATCCAAGTGCAGCTTGGTGGCAAGTGAAGGGAGCCTAAATATTGTTCCTTAGTATAAAGTATGCCATGTAGTTTACTGATATTAACCACTGTTTTCACTCCCCTGACCATATACTCTCTCTCTCTCTCTCTCTCTCTCTCTCTCTCTCTCTATAATATATATATATATATATATATATATATATATATATATTTACTGTAGAAGGGACCATAGATATTGTCCTTTCATATGTTATATAACAATAGCAATGCATGAGAATACATTTGACAAATGTCACAAAGTTGAGAGTGGGATACTAGACAATATATGGTAGCATGTACCAACCAACCTCAAGCTTGTGAGCTGTGAGGTGGTCCAATTTGACTAGGAATGACTGGAGATGAATATTATTCATATTAATAATGCTTTAGGAGCAAAAATACATAAATATTACTTGATTTTAGCATTTTTTTTTTGCCATTTAAAATAAATAATAGATCCAAAACCAAAACATTTTTTTTTTTTTTTACAAAACCAAAACCAAAGTGAAAACCAAAACACAACAAAGATTTAGAACCAAAGTTAAAACCAAAACCAAAACAAACACGGTAGTTGGCACACATCTCTAGAGCACAGTACAGTAAAAAACCAAAATAAAACTAACCATTATATCAAAAACTATCAAATAATGTTTTAGGATTTTTTCTATTCAATTATTATTTAAAAGATATCATTCCTTTATTGTATATTACAGAAATATGGTTTTAAATTATTTAAACTCTGTATAACTTTCAAATATATACATATCAAAAGGTTACATTAGGCTGATTCCTTGGAAACATTTATTATCTACTAACAGAAGTACACGGTGTTGTCCAGGTTTAAATCTTCAAGTTTTTAACATATCATTGAGTTGGTTGTAACTGGCAACATTTTAAAAATATTTAGCAGCTTAGCAGTTCTTCCAACACACCTATAAGGTAGCTGCCCAATGTGGTTTTTGGTTTTGGGGTATCGCCAGTAGCCCTAATCCCAAGCTTTCCCATCTGTTCAGTTTTGTGATCACTTTTACATTGTTAATAATATCATTTAACGTTATCTAACATCATTCAAAATAAATGATGCCCCTTTCTGGACAAACTCTACCCACAACTGTCCTTATATATTTAACTACACTCTCTTTTCCATAAATTCCACCACTTTTTTGACCCAGAAGTTGGGACAGTCCTAAATTGGGACATGATGTCATCCAAATTCATCCAATGAAAGGCCCAGCACAGGCTCACTCTGTCAATGTTCTGCCCAGTGTACACCAACGAGAAGTCTGACTAGGATCCAATGTTACCACTTTGTGAAGTTTACTTCCATAAAACATAATTCAAAATAAGCTTTGCCCCCTTTCTGGTCAAACTCCACCCATGACTTAATTTGTTCAAACCACATCCTCTTTTCCATGAGTCCTGCCCCTTTGCAGCCCACAAATTGGGACATTTCCATCCTAAATCGCAATGTGATTGATAACAGTTAGATAGGACCATACTTACCACAGCTAAATGCTAATTGCCACTTCTAACTGCTAACTGCCAAATCCATCCAGTCAATTTTTTAACGTAATCTACGTATCTTTTCGATACGTAGATTGCGTATATGCAGTCTGAAAAAATTGACTAAGCATGCGCATTAATCAAAAACGGTAAACACCAGACGTCTATGCAATACGTCCAGTGCTGTAAATCCGGCCCTTAGTTTGGTGAATGCTTCTGGAGTTGTCTTTCAGTTTGTTGTTCTGACTCCTCTTGCTCTTAATTCTTCAGCATGGCAATATCAGAGGCATAACTAGACTTGATAGAGCACAAGGCAAGTGAAAAAATGCGCCCCTACCTCCTTTTTTAAATATAATAAAAAATTTATTCTAGCACCACCTTGCACCTGGATGTTCATCGGCACCAATGGCACATGCCCTATAAAACTCACCCTAGTTACGCCTCTGGGTAATATATAAAGGTTCTCCACTAAGTCTCATTTCCAGTGGTGTGGTACAATCATATATACTTTCCATGGTTTGTCTCTTTGTCTCTTTTGGACATATGAATGCCATTTGCTTTATGTAATGATTATTATATTGTTAAACAATTTGCTCTGTTTTCTTGTCCCATCAGGTCAATTCAATTATAAAAATATATTTTTTATGTCTGTTGCAGTTGTCTGAGTTTATTATTTGCTATTCCCAAGTGAAGAACTATGGGAATTTTATTTAAATAAAGGGAATTGTTATCCCTTTCATCTTATTTGACCTTTGACATATAAACTACCCTTGTAAATCTAAGACAATGGATCATATTCACAGTTAAGTGAGAGTTAGGTATGGACAGATCTGCACCTAACTCACTCATCCTGCCTCGAGCCCGCCCCCCGTTTTTAGGTACCCAATGACATTTAAGAGTGAAATTGGGCTACCTTATCTTACTGCGCATACGCACGGACATTCTCCCAGAGACCGCATTACGACGCCTCTCTCTAACTCAACTACTCCGTACTGTCTTTAAAGAGACCTAACTGGTACATAGATTGCATAAATGACCTATTACGCATGTGTTTCTCAAATCCCCGCACCTAAGAAGCAGAAGCTTCTTAGGTGTAAATCAGGTCCAATGTTATTCACAACTGAGATATTTATATTGAACACATATGGTTACCAAACACATGCTAAATATCATGTAAACAATAGTAACAAAGGTGAAAAGTTTTTGAAAACCATGTCATTTTTACCCATATATAATAACTTTCCATAATTATGACCATGACCTCACTTGAGGCTGCATGACTTATGTGTGAATTATGCGTGATTATTTTCCCCTGGTAAGCTCACACAAGTAATTTCTAACACCAAGGTTTATTGGGACAGCATGCAAACTGTTTCTAAAGGCCTTCATTTTCTCCTTTAAACTACTCTAACATAATGAACATCTAGATTTATCCTAAACTGAAAATGATCCCTTCTCTTACAACCCTGTAGCATTTACGAACCAAGCTGTTCTGCAATGAGAATTTGTAAGAACACAGAGACATGAACTTATTAATTGATATTTAAAATGAAAAGAAATCGCAATTCTTATATACAAAATAACACAAAAGAGATTGCAAACAATTTATTATAAAATAGAAGGGTGAATATGGAAAGTGCTCACTAACACAAATTATACTTTCTGTGCTGGAACTGCAGGAGGCTGGGGTATTTCTCTCCAATAGTCAATCTGAGATCCCAAAAATTAACATCTCTCATTTCACATCAGCCTTTAACCCTGTATTTATAAACATCCACCCTATTAACATTTCTCCAAAAGGTCATTTTAGATTTGAATTTTCTGCTGGACCATCTGAGCATACCAGCTTCACACTAGTGGGCAGATTTACTCAGGGTTGCCGACTCTCCCGGAATATCTGTGAGACTCCCAAAATTTGGACCGTCCTCCTGGTATCCTGGGAGAGCTGGCAAATCTGCCGCATACCCCGACACCCAAACAGTCACCTGTGTAATCTCTAGAGTTACTCGGGATGGGCAGGACTTGATGATGTCATCAAATCCTGCCCACCCCTTTAACAGCAGAGATCACACGGGTGATTGACAGGGGGTGGGGCTTAATGGCACAATTTACAAAAAAATAGTGACGAGCGCTAACCCAGACACTAGGAGGTGACGAGTTCGC
>WWET01000202.1:194105-206941 GCA_011038615.1 Limnodynastes dumerilii | reverse complement strand
TCAAAACAAGAGAACACCTCATGTCTTCTTTTTTTAATATATATATATATATATATATATATATATACACACACACACGTTACAAAGAGATCTGTCACCTATTTTGAAAGTTATACATATTTTGGTTCTAAAATTTATTTTAGAATAATCACAAAATATTAATTATTCATGCTGTGGCCCACATTTTTTTAAATACAAATACAAATCACATATATTCCAGTTTGTGTCAAAGTTTACTGTGTTGCTATTTTGTACTGTTATTCAGTTGCTATTCTGTACTTCCCCCTGAGAACTGGCTCTTCTCCAGAGGATTCTACAATAAGTAGGTAAAAAGTTGGAATATTACTGTAAACCTTGTTGTAAGCCGAATCTTTGTAAAAACACTTCTAAATGTCTATGTCAAACTTTTACCTAAGTACTCAAAACCATGTTATATGTATTATAAAATGTATCTAAATATTTTATATATCTGTAAAAAATGTATAAATAAATAAATAAATAAAAACACCAGTATATCTTATTTTCAGAACAATGTAAGTATAAAATGATTTTATAGTGGCAATTAACTTACAGTGGCAATTAATTTACAGTGGCAATTTCAAAACACATTTTCTTTCTTTTCTTATTTCTACTATGGAAATATGAATTTATGAACCTAATGTCTGAGTCAGGAATGGAAGGAAAAGAGGGCGCTTGATAGTGTGATTAAATGTTTAATAAGCAGAAACAAAATAAAATGCACAAAGTGAAGATAATCGTCTAAGCAGCGTACCGCAACAATGAGAACCCAAAGGCTCATAACAGCATTGTATTTTTACCACTCCAGTTGAAGCGATACACGTGTTCAGCGTCCCAGCGTCCCGGAAGCAAAGACTAGCTGTGTATCCTGGAGCGGGCAGTAATGGTCATGGTAAGGTGAGTGAAAGGCGGTAAAAGGTCATCGGTAGTCCCGCTCCTACGCGTTTCATCTGTGAAGACTTCGTCAGGGGGTATATCTGGGTAATGTAAAAGTCTCTTTTTATACTTTGTGTGACAGGTAAGCTTTATATCCAATGAAGTCTATTCAAAGTAGTAGAAACTAATATTACAGGACTATTAAAGGGATTTGTTAAAACACCAAAGATACATAAAAAAATTCCAATATATCATAAAATTTGCAATACGATAAGTGCATGTAATAAAAATAAGCAGTGAGCAGGCATTGAACTGCCCATTTAAAAACATATGATGGATAGGTCACTTCATATATATATAATATAACCATCATAACATTGGTCCAATACAATAATGGATCAATACTAGCGTTATAACCCTGGAAAATATATAGGCAAATATAAATATAAATAAACAACACATAAGTACTATAAAATAAAACCATTTTTAAAAATATAAATATATCTATAAACAAATTTAATTAATTAAAAAAAATATAGTTTCAATATAGATATTCTAAATACCATCTCCAATAAAAACAATTGGTATGGGGATTCTAAGCTAGCCTTACAGGAAAGTGACATATATAAACAGTTTTTGTTTTAATTAAAATACTAATGGAACTAGATATTATTTAAAATATTCTTAAGCAGATAATAATAGTTAAAAGGACCACTTAATCTAAAAAAGGGGTGAGCACGAAATTCTCATTAAGTCCCCCCGGGCTGAGTGTGTTAAGGGTGGAAATCCAAAAGCACTCCCTCTTTGCTAGATGTTTAAGCCGATCACCTCCCCTACTATCCATCACCACATGTTCTATCGCCTGAATTGAGAAGCCATCTATATACCCCCCATGAGCTGAAGCAAAATGCAGAGAGACTGAGTGGGACTGATAACGATTCAAGATGTTTCTGTAGTGTTCAAGGGCCCGTATCTTTAAGGGGCGCTTGATCTTACCCACATACAATTTCTTACACTTACATTGAATCAAATAAACGACAGCTGATCTTTGCTTCCGGGACGCTGGGACGTTGAACACGTGTATCGCTTCAACTTGAGTGGTAAAAATACAATGCTGTTGTGAGCCTTCGGGTTCTCATCGTTGCAGTACGCTGGTTAGACGATTGTCTTCACTTTGTGCATTTTATTTTGTTTCCACTTATTAAACGTTTAATTGCAAGCACCCTCTTTTCCTTCCATTCCTAGCTTACAATTCTAAGAACCTACATTGTATCGGTTCTATATAAGGGGAGCTGCGGTCTTTTGTTAAAGCAGGACATTTGTTTTTGCTGGACATTAGATCTAGTGTATAAGGATGTTTATACTTTGATAATCACTGAACATCAACCAGCCAATATAGCACACCTTGTCTGTTGTGTCGAATTAATGTCTGAGGCATTCTATTTTTTTATCTTAGATATTCCCACTGTGTCTGTAGATTCCTTTGTGATTTTGGAAGTGGTTTCCAGTTTACTAACTGGCATTCAGTAAAAATGTTAATAGTTATGGATAGAAGTATTATAGGATCTTTGCTGCTGCTGATCCAGAGGTGCTTGCAAACTGTTACATCTAAGTGCCAAACATGGATGGACTGTGGCCAAAGGCACATGCAATGGTGCCTCTGGATGGCTATGCAAGTGTTGCATGTAGTGTATGAGCACAAAGCAGCCAAACTCAATGCAGGTATATGACCATATACGTTGCACAACTGCAGAGTAGCATACTGCAATTTATAATGAAAATGAAAGACTATGAATAATGTGAGCACTTTAGTCTTAATGATAATAATAAAGCAATATAAAAAATTGAATTTAGAAAAAATATATATATATATTTATGTTTCCATAAAAAATGTTATACCTACACAATGCTCCACCAATGATATCATATTTTTTTTATACCTACACAATGCACCGCCAGTGATATCATCATTTTTTATACTTACACAATGCTCCACCAATGATATTATAATTTTTTATACCTACACAAATCTCCACCAGTGATATCATCATTTTTGTATTGTGTTTGATGTATGGAATTCTAATGTAACTATTCAAAACAGGTCGTGGAGTGTCAGCTCCCTAGACTTAGACATCAATGGTTGCTGATGCAATTTTTTTTGACATAAACAGTGCCTACAGTACATCCGCCTGCATTCTGATGTACATTGGGGACACTTGTTTTGGCATGTGCTTACTTTACGTTGACTACATGTCTACAATTCTTCCCATGCTCTTTAGAATGCAAACAGGTCTACGAGTTTGTTCAGATATGAATCAGGAGTAATTGCATGTATATCATTTCTGAGCATATGCAGTGCTACATCGCAACCGGAATACTGTATGCAATGCAAGTCGGTGTGTACTCACCTCTGGAACAGTCCAACTGTGTTTACACACTTAAGACTAACCTTTACATTTCCAATACGTATTTAATGAATCAAAATAACAGAATGAATGCAGCAGTCACTATAACATCTAGAAGCAGGGGTGTAACTACCTTGTGTGCTATGGGTGCGGAGTAGATAGGATACCCATGGCAGCCAACTCTTTTCCCCCTGCAATCATGGCAGCAAAATTTCACAGCATGGGAGCTTAAGATAGTGCTCAGAATTCAATTTATGTATGCTGAGTGCTGTTTTAAGCTTGCAGTCTGTGGCAGCTTCTTTTCTCACACACAGATCAGATCTCATCCAGCCTTGGCCTTAGCGCCACCCATCCAGGCTTGGTCCTTGCTATGGGTCCCGAGTCTGACAAATTCCATCCCAGCCTATGTTGGAAATTGTTAAACAACAGAACCAATATCCTGTACAATAAGGATTGGTTGTGACAAAAAAATGCTAATTTCTATTGGAAGAATTGCAGATTTACACAGCTTTGCAAGCATCTTTATCTTTACTGATGATAATGACATGCTGCATCCATATCAAGCTGTGCTTATGGTTTTAAATATGTTATTTTTCTGTGAACCTTGAATAATGGGATCAATTTATTTATTCCCATTATTGCATCAACCAGAAAAGTTGAACTCTGACTGAATTCTTTTGGTTCCTTTTTTTAATGCTTTTTCTTTTCCTCAGAATATAGTTGGCAAAAATGGGAAACTGAAGAACAATCCAAGATCAATCAAACAATTCCCAGCAAGTCACAGATTTTAGATTTTGTTTTATTCATTTCACATATCATCCATTTATTTCTGGACAGGAGAGCAACTACCTCCAACTATTAAAAAATGAACAATGTCTTTACCTAAAACAAATGGAAGCAAATAATCTTGAGATGCAACAGTTACACAATAAATCTTGTGCACTGAATTGGCAGGTCCAGTGTTATACTAAGAACAAATTTCAAATAATATTAACATTTACAGCAGAATATTTAACTCAATTAGAATTGTGTGTAATATTGGGAAAAAACTGTATAAAACATCATTGTAAAAGAGCAATAAAAGACCATGGTTTATTTCTTAACATAGCTATTTGAGGTTATAAGTCAAGATCCCTCTATATCTCATACATAAATTATATTTTCAGATTAAACTATGCATTGTAGATGTGTGTATTATATTGTTTATCATTTTTTTGGGGGGGAGATATGTCAAAACCAAACTTAGAGAATCTAGGAGAAACAGAGACACAACTCGACAAATCCTAATTTAATTACAGCCCGCATTTGTGGATTCAGCTGCAGTTTCAGAATAGGAAATATAAAGAGAACTGTATAGTAAACATGGGTAATGGCATGATGGAGATTAGGAAGGAAAGCAGTGGAGGTACGGTCAGTGGGGTTGATCCAATATTTCTGAGTGGAAAAAGCGCAAACACACTATTAAAAATGAACATTTTCACGCTTCTATATCATGCAAAAAAGAAACTATTTTTCATAAAAGAATTTAAATTAGTAAAATGTAAGTGTTGCTAATTTATAATAAATGTAAAAATAAAAAAGATTCATTTTGTAAGAAAAAAAAAGCCCTTGTAAAAATGATCATAAAATATACACTTATACCAGCCCTGATTTAGTACAGGATTTTAGGGGGAAGCACATGGAAAAATGACTGCTGCTTCATTTACAGCTCCCCACTTTCTCATTATAATAATAATAATAATAATAATAATAATAATAATAATAATATCATTGAACACCCAGTTCCTCTAGCATAGAGTACATGGAAGCAAACACAGGTGGATCAGCCACTATGCATCTGCTTTTCTGTGCTCGCTTGAGTTGTGCACATATGCAGTGCTAACAATGCTATATCTACACCAAAAAATAGGTGCAAGCACAGCTCTTGATCGGACCCAATGACTCCCTTATAGTGTTGCATTAAATCTTTCACATGTTTTAGTTGCTGAAACCATTCGTACCCAAAAGTATTATGTAATATAATATAATATAATATAATATGTAATCTATAATATGAATAATATGATTTTAGAAATGTGAAATAAAATACAATAAATGTATGTGGGGTATTTTTATTACAGCAATTCTGCCTTGGAGCAGAATTAAAAGAGAAAAAGATCATTGTTGTCAATTTTGACTGAGAGGCAAGATTATATCAGAGCTTTAATATACTCAATGAAGAAACTATCAAAAAAATAAGCCTTATTCATTTATTTTACTCAAGTGGCTCGTTGACGGTATTTAGCCTGGTAGAGAAAATTGTCAAAACAATGCAGTGTGATGTTTGAGTCAGTAGAGGGCTACTAACACTCCCCACTTTTCCACCCAAGCAAGAAAAAAATCCCTGAATATGTTAACAATCATTTAATAGAACAGGAAAATTATAGTTCAAGTAATTTGTGTAGTAGTAGTTTGGCAATATCCACTACCAAATAGGTCACATTGAAATAAAGTGCCAGGATCAATAAGAAAGGTAAATAGTGTTGAATAATGTCACAGAAATAAAATCTACTCTTGTAGTATGGGAAAAGTCATTTCTGTAAATGCTTAAATTGCAGCATCTTTTTCAGGTAGTATGTTACAGGCTACTACTGCTATTAAACATTTTGGGATGTTCACTCTGAAAAAACCACATCAGAGTATGAGAACTTGAACAGTATGGGCCAGCTTTACTAAAGAGCATTTTTTCTAAACCGACGCTTTTGGACACTTTTTATGGTGGTTTTGAAACCGCCACATTTACTAGAACCAACAGTAAAGCCACCAGAATTTACACTTTTCTGAGCCAGTGCTTTTCAAATCGTCATCTCGATTTTTTGATGAAAGAACCACCTCCTGATTTACTAAGCGGCGGTTTGCAAAACCATTGTCAAACTGCCATCTAAACGGACAAAAGAGCTGGTTCTTTGCTGAAATTGCTGCCAATTTGCCTGCATGTAATGCTGCTGCCTATACAAAGATGCTTACAAGTGTTTTCCACTCATAACACACTCACACAAAATAAATAAACACACAGACTATAAATATATAATAAGAATAAGAAAAATAATAATTTATAAATAAATAAAACACAATTATATCCAAAAAATATGAATAAATGAAAAATTCATATAAAACAAAAACAAGAATAATCATAAGCCAAGAAGAAAAATTAGTTAATGCCTGCAAAATTGCTAAAGACAAAAATTTAAAAATATCCGAGTTCATATCACTTAGCTGCTTACAACCTTATCAAAGTTAAAGAAGTGTCCATGCTTATATAGTGCTTGTGATGTCAAAGCTGCAAGAGAAAGGATGATATTTACATTTGGCGCTTTGGAACGACGGCCATTTATATACAAACTACCGGTGGTTTCATACAAACCTTTGGTAATTTGAAGGTTTAGAAACTGGCAAGCATTGCTACTGGTTTTAAATTGACATAGTAAAATGTCAAATACAGTGGCGCACCCAGGGGGGGTTCTGGTTGCCCAGAAACCCCCCAGATTAAAAATTGAAAAAGGGGTGTGGCTTTGCAGGTGGTGTGAAAGGGGCATGGCTTTGTGGCCATGTGAAGCAGACTGACATAGAGGAAGATGGTAATGGCCAATAACCAATGCAATTTCTTAATGTGTGTTTTTTTTTTTTATTATTATCAAATCTACTTTATAAATTTCCTGCTTTTGAAGAGAACATTAATGGATGTCTTAGATATTTTGGCAGTCAGATATAATGACCATACTATCAGTATTGTCATTTTACATGTTTTATTTTTAACATCATATTAAGTAGCTCTTTACAATTACAATTACAATTTACAATTACAATTACAACTGTACTTCAACCTCTGCCGCATTACAGTCTAATTCCCTAACATACACACACACACACACACACTCACAGGCTAGGGGAAATTTTTGCACCGTGCAGCATGACAATGGGGGCGGGGCAGGAGCAGAGCTTGAACGGGACATAGCTTATTTGTCCCGTTTTCCGGCTCCAAAATGTTGTGAGGTATGCTAATATACCTCACATGTATTACACACATTGGAACCCCCCTTTTAAAATCCTGCGTTTGCCACTGCAGTAGTAAATCTGACAGTTTGGGACCCAAAACCAAAAGCGATGTTCAACAGTTTCAAGCAACTGGACAAACCGCATTTAAGCAAATCTGGTTCTATGAATGCTATGTGTGGGTCTGTCATTTAAGATTCCGGTACTGTATTTGTAAATACATTGGGGATTCACATGCAAGTATGAAATAAATAGATTTGCAAAAATACGCACCAAAGTGGCAAGACAACTCCCATGACATACAGCTTGAGAAAGGGCACGCCTGCCCGAAACGCATCACTGGTGGTCTATTGTGTCGGGTCTGCACTCCGGTTACCTGTGTCTCTGCTCCCCAGGACTTCTTAAGATCTTGCTGCTACGGAGCTCCCTGCAGCCTCCTGTTGGTGCGGCCATTCCATCCACGTTTACATGTTAATAGGTCCCTATCTTTGAAGACTGCTACGGACCTCTCACCGCTTGAACTGCTATTACCACAATTGGGTTTATTATTAAAGTACATCACAAGTACAATCAGCGCTTATCAGGTCCCCTTACTCCATTTTATTCACATTTTTAGAGGTGTAGACCCTCTGGGAACCTAGATTTGCAGCAGATTTTAAGCGCAGCCTCTCCCCAAATTTCTTTTATTGCTCATGACACATTAATCGTTCCTATGGATTTTAGCTGACTTCTGCATCCATAGGGCTACTTTAACTATCCGTACATATGTCTGTGCTTAAGTTGCTTAAGTACGTGCATGCTTAGCAAACCGTGCCTTAATGCCCCCTTTAAATGCCTCACCCCACTCTCTCTTCTTAACTTCCTTCTTACGGAGGTCTGGCCCACCCCTTCTTACTTATCTCACTAAGAACAGAGTTAAAGTCTGTGCTTAATGGATTCCCATACGTAACATCTGAATCTCGTGCCGGATTCAGAGATACGATTTTGCTACTTTTTCTGTGCGTATTTTTAGGATCAGATTCACTGCGCATGCGTAGTAACTTTTTTACCCAAGTTACATAGGATTTAGACAAGGAAGTCCATTATGAATGGATTTCTACATCGTACTTAGTGACATACGTACGGAGGGGCGTGGTTGTCTGCCGTATGTGCGAAGTTACATGAAAATGGGTGGAGGGGGGGCATTTAAATGGCCTTTTGAGGGCGCGGTTAGTAATGTACGAAGGTAAAGTTAAGAGTGTTCTATGGAGATGTAAGTCACCAAAAATGCGTCTGGGAGAGGGGAGTCATGGGTGTTGCCTTGCAATGTACCTGTGTATATTTGTGTACTTTTTTCACACATGTCTGTAAATCCGGTCCCTCATGCGTAACTTTGTGTTCTAGGCATGTGCAGTTTATTCGTTCCTAAAAATACGCAGAGAGATTCATAAGGAGACATTAGTGACTTTTCAAAAAAATTATTTTTACCATAATTGGTAAAAACATCGACTAACTCTCGACCCCATAAACTACATTTTTCACCAAATATATAAATGCAGCATCTAGAAGAAGTGACTCTGTAGTTCACATTTGAATGGTCAGAGAAGTGTGACACACTAAAAGCACTAAAAACACCAGCAGAAGCTGATAGATCCTAGAAGGTCTAAAGTAAATAAAATGTAAATTGGGTGTGGATGTAAAAGCAATGCTAATAGTGTACTGCTGAAAACAAACTAAGAACTGCAACTAATAGATAGGGCACATAGGTGTGTAGTGAATATAAGGCCTACGTTTCTTCAAAGGGAAAATTGATTTCCAATACCCCTTAAATTTTGGAAGTCCCAACAATGTTATCTTTTAATTTCCTACATGGACCTAATTGAAATTCTGCCTGTGTGTGGTGTATTTAAACATATGAAACCAGGTGTTAGACCGAAGACAAAATTTTACCAAACATTAAAAAAACATATAAGAAAAAAAAGAAAACAGTAAGTCTTAAATTGATCAGTTGAATAGATGAAAAGTCCCCCAAAAGAGATGAATCTCCATGCCAAGCTGCATAAAACTGAGATGGAGAATAGTACTGGAAAACGCTAAATAAACCCTGGAAGCAAGATGGGATTTTGAGAATGGAAACGGGACAGCAGCTGGAAAAGAGAAGGCACTCTGGGGAATCCTAGATGCATTTTTTTCAAGTAGCCACTTTTTGTAGTGCTCCAGTGTCCGTTTCTTTTATTTTCCAACATGGACTTATATGGAGTTCTTTGTATATTTAAAGTTTACATTCTTGGGACTTCCAGCTTTTAAAGGCAATGGGGAATACACTTTTCTTTATTTGCTGTTTTTAAATTGTTCTCATGATTATCCCATCAACACTGCTTTTATATCTACACCAATTTTACTATTCTGAAGTTAACATGTCACATATGGTAAGTTATTGCGTTGTTTTACATACTGCACTCTTTTTTTATGTTTACGGACATTATTGCTGATTTTTACTATTTATCTTTTTTTTGGTGTCCTGGCTCAAATATGAATGCAATAGGCATATATAGACAGCATATTGGAATGTGGGGCAAGATAAGTTATAAACACATACTCTAAATATTTGAAAGTACTGCATTTTGTTTCTTTAAAATATTAAGTAAAGATGGAAACTGTATTTATACCAGCTTCACTACTTTTCATTTCAGTATTAGACATTATTGTAAATAAACCTCTGGACTTAATATTTTAAGGAAAAGCAATGGAAAAAAAATATGATATTAATCCTCATAAATGTTCAGATAAGTCCGTTTTTACTATTACTGTTAGGTAGAATATTTTCTCTAAAACTGAACATCTGCCTTAAGCCTTTTATATTTTAATCAAAAGAAACATAAAATAAAATAAGATTAAATATGTAAAACACAAATGACATTGGATATTAAGGTCACTTGACTTAGCATGGCAATGAATTTAAAACCCATATTAGTCTGCTCCAGGAAAAAAACTGCAGGAGAAATAATTCCTTCTACATATTTTAAGTTACTAAACAAATGATAAAAATGGAAAGGTACACTTGGAACATATTTGGATTTATGTTGAAAAGGAACATCAGGCTGATGAAATAATGTAGCTGTACACCTCAATGCACCAGTTTAGAAACAAAAGCCCTTAAAACAAATAAAATACTAACAATTTTTTTTTCTCACAGTAAACATGAAAACGTATTGCAAACTACGCGGCACCCAGTCAGACAGAAATGTGGCTCTGGACATTAAGGGGCTGATGTACAGGTAAATGTGTATGCCCAAATGAATTTGCAGTGTGCATGCTCAGCAATATTGCATATGCAGATGTGGCCAATTCAGTCCCAACACGACTCATGCTGAACCCACTTGCATTCTGAAGGGAGGAAAAAATGGGAGGCACTTAGTCCATGTTCAGTAAGGACATGCTTATGACATTGCACCCATTCCAGACCCAAATGACAGAAATAAGTACAGTTTATTATTTATTACAGTCTCAAAATGTTTCATACTTCAAACGCAATACAATGGTTATGGAATGATTGTTTGAGCAATGTGTAGATACAAAATAATTTTTATTGTCATTGATCCAAAAAAAAAAGTTTTTGTAGCTTTAAAGTATTTGCACTGTTACTGAAGCTGTTTGTAGCATTTTCTAGTGAACTGGTGCATTACTCTTGGCATAGCCATGTGATGCAGGGGCTCTATTGCTGGAAAGGACATATCTATGTATAATGCTGCATTAACTTGCCAGCCCTTTATAAGTAAAAAAAAAAAAGATTTAAAGTATGTCATACAAGGCAATTACTTCTGTACAACAATTTACAGCTCTATATGGCTTACTGTTTAACCATTTATAATTCATTTTTAGACATTTCAATGGCATTGTTGTTTAAATTCCTGGTACTGACCCTCCTTTTCTATTGCTACAAGTATGTGCGTAGTCTGTTTTCACTGCATTCGGTAACATAAAAAATACCTGATGTGTGAAATGGCTTTATACAAAATAAACTTACTAAACTAATGCATTTATCTTACCCTGGGATGAGTATAGGCAGGGCCTGCAAGGTGGAAATGCAGCAGTCTATACAAGTTTGCATGCTTCAAATGATTTTATTGTTTGTTTATTATACAATCAAATTAAGCCTGTAAAATATGTAAAACCCTATTTAGAAAGGGCGGTGATGAGAGGTATAAAAAAAACTCATGTAGTGTATGATCAAAAATGTGCTTTAAAAAATAATTGATGCATAAATTGACTTATATACTATATATTTAATGTGTGTAGGACTGTGTTTACACTGAAAATAGGGCCAAATAGTGAAGAAAAATATACTCTTAAAGAGAGCACCTTAAGATTCAGAAAAGCCTCAAAAAATAGCTTCTGTGAACCAACACCCCCTGTCAGCCGTTGATCCCAGAGATGCTTCTAAAGTTACACAAAATGCTGGTTGCTCAAATAAATTAATAGGTTAATACACAGAGAGCCAGGAAAAGCAGGGGGTAACCTGCACAGAAATATGGAACAAATTCAATCACATGTATTCTATTGTCCTATAGGTGTATCCTTATTTCTTTTATCTTATACCCCTTTCACATCACCACTAATAACCCAGGTTGTTTGCCTTAGATCAGCAGAGCGCTACTTGTAAATCCCTCATCAGGTCTCCAAAAAAAATGAAGTACAGTGATAGGAAGTAAGGCCCTGTAAAATTTCAACCAAAACTAAGGAGTTGATCTAGAGCTGCACTTCCACTTGTTTTTCATGTGGAAGCACTGTGGGATTTTAAACTGCTCACGCCCAGTACAGGAGCAAGCACAGAGATAGGCACAATGCTGCCCATCCTCTTATGTCCACATCCATACCCACTGCGCTAGGAAAATAGAGTTCCACGATATTTAAATGAGAATATTTAAATAGGCGCAGAAGCTGTGTAAGCTGCCAGCTCTTCCGTTAAAAACCTTACACCATGTCAGGGAATGGTGTAAGTCATAGGCACAGGTGATTAACAATGGGAAATTGGCCATATTTATAGAAAAAAAAATTGCCAGAATATCGGAAGAATGCAGCTATTATGCTCTAGCATTGCTGTACGTTATGTATCAATCAGTTTAGCTGCTCTTTTCATAGTGTACATTTAAAAAAATAAAAACACTGAAAAGATAGGAAAATAACAGAAGCTGCGGCAATACAACCCGCAGCCTGCCACTACTGCTCCTTCTGTGGGGGTTACACACCTACGCCCTATCCAGAGTTGCATGTTTCAGCGGAAACATGTAACTCTGGATAGGACATATAGGGGCTGATTCAGAGCTGCACTTACACTTTTTTTTTAAGGTGTAAGTGTAGACCAGAGCAATACGATGCTGAACTGCAAGGGGAGGCAAATTTACATTCTAAAAAAAGAATTATAATTGAGAGGTGATGTTTCTTAGCTCAAATCAATTTTTTAGATTGAACATAAAGTTATGCAGTATTTGAGTTCTATGTGCAAAAATAAAGTATTTTCCCTAC
>WWET01000202.1:166507-182161 GCA_011038615.1 Limnodynastes dumerilii | reverse complement strand
TTTATTCAATGGTAGTCTCTCATCTGAGTACTAATCAAGCCTTACCCCGCATCGCTTCCGAGATTGGGCGCCTTTCATACAGAAAGCACATCACTAGCAACTTCAGCTAGGCGCCACTGGCCCATCATTTCTACCGACCCCTCTCTTCCTGGCCTTAACAAAAACCAACTGATGCCCTGCTACAAACGTAGTAGCAATCTACGTGATCTTCTAGTGAAAACTGACATCACTAAATACAAACAAGATACACGTAGACATGGCTGTTTCAAATGCCCAAATTGTATCACTTGCAGATACATGGTTGCTGGTACTTCATTTTCACATCCACATACCAATAAAAAATTTCTCATTCGCCACTATCTTACATGCAGTTCCTCATTTGTCATCTATACTATTACATGTCCTTGTGGTCTTGTCTATGTAGGCAAGACCATCAGACAATTTAAAGAACGGATGGCGCTCCACAGGTCGGCCATCCGAGCGGCACTTGCGGGCAAAGACTCGGATCAGCCTGTGGCACGCCATTTCTCCCAATTTAAGCATAATCTCTCTACCCTACAATGTAAGATTATCGACCACATTCCAATACTGCACAGAGGAGGTGATAGAGCTAAGATTCTCCTCCAAACAGAAACTAAGTGGATTCTGAGATTGCAGACTGTATCTCCCATGGGTCTGAACGAAATGTTGACTTTTAATTGCTTTCTGTAAACTTATTTAATCAATTTTCTTACTTATATTACCTGTTGCAGGATTAAATTGCTTATTACTTCTGTCCTCTTATTAGGCTCTGCTGGTATTCAGCTCTTTTTTGGCTTTATACTCATGTTGTGGTTACATGTGTTTTACAGCTGTCACTTTGATGTACATCACAGACGGTTTCCATAGTTACGGAGGCGGCCACAGCTGGCGCTTCCGGTACACTCACCGGGAGGATCCTCCTTCTCTGGCTACCGAGCTCGTGGTGGGGTGTTTTGCATTTGGGATGGGGTAAGTTATATATATCACTGTTTTTACACTGTTTGGTTACTATGTCCTGACGAAAGTTTTTCATTAAACTGAAACGTTGACCTTCACATCGTTGTATTTACTGAGAGTGCCGCCACCATACCATTCATTTATCTACGAGCCGTTCTGACTCCTTGGATTGGCACCTCAAATATTACCTACTACTACTACTGTTCATTTACGGAGTGCCAACACTTGAGAACTTGTTATATATATATATAGATTACATTATATCGCAGCGGCACAATAATACCTACTGCATAACAAGATGGGATATATATCAATGTTGTTTGACCACGCCCCCATTTGCGCCATGCCGCCGCGAAGCAGCAGCACTGCAATGCAATTTTGGGATTTGCCCCAGGTTCCATTTACTCTAGATACGCCCCTGAATATGAAGACTATGTTTGTCTTCATGTTTATCCACTCCCTCCACAGTAGCACAAAAGAGAAGAAGGTGATTACTGCATAACAAGATGGGATATATATAAATGTTGTTTGACCACGCCCCCATTTTAAAAAAAAATAACGGGGGAGGGGTGCAATTTTGGGATTTGCCCCAGGTTCCATTTACTCTAGATACGCCCCTGAATATGAAGACTATGTTTGTCTTCATGTTTATCCACTCCCTCCACAGTAGCACAAAAGAGAAAGTAAGAAGGTGATAACTGCACATTGATTCCCAGGATATTTGCAACAAGTAAGCTGACTGTTAAGGGGAGTTTTAAGGGAGAAATATAAATTTTTCAGTTACAATCATTGCTATATTTGCTAAACAATTCTAAAATGTTGCCAGATGTGTGCTTTATGAAGAGAATGTTATTGTGTTTCCTGGACTAATCGCTATTGTTTCTCAAACCATCTGGTAAGCATATGTCTCAGACCAGCACGGAGAGCTAGTGGTGCGTGGGGGGCCACTGTTGTCTCAGTTGAAGCAAGTGTGGCAGTTGGTGTTTTGCAGTTGGAGAAGACACTGATGAAGGAAAGTGTCTTGGTACAACCTGGTGACCGAATCTGACAGCTGTGAAAATCTTCAACAACTGTAGAGCTAATAACAGGAAGAGAGAGAGGAGAATGTTACCCATTGTTGCTTCTATACCTAAAAGTCTATTTATAGTATATCATCCACAGTGGCTTTCACATACTGGGCCAGATCCTGAGCTATATACGCTAGCGATTTTATACTAGCTGCTGACGTAAAATCGCCTAATTCTATTTACTGTGCATGGGCACGGCAGATGTTAGGCCACATAACTCTTAACATACGTACCATGAGCGTAATTACAAACGAAGGGGCGTGTCATCCATAGGACACCCGTAGTTCGCTTTGTAGGCGGAGGGAGGCATTTAAATCGTACTATATTGGCCAGGTTAGGCCGTTACATATGTGAATACATTACGTACATCAGAACGTATGCTTTAAAAAGTTAAGGTAGGGTTTTGAAAGCGTAAAATGACCACGAGTGAGGGGAAGTGTCTAGGGGAATGCATAGAAAATACACTAGCATAAGTACGCTACGCAATGTAGCGTAACAAGCACTTAGGTCTGGATCTACCCCGTTGAGAGGAGCACTACGACACAGAATGGAGTGGTAAATCCCACAGTAGGTGCCTAGCAGAAAAGGGACGTGTTTGCTGACAAGAAAAGGCGCTTTTAGAAATAGAGACAGCAAAAAGCTGATTTTTAGGTGTCTCTATTTTGAAAAGGCAGCCATTTGTGATTTCTTTTAGAATGGGTAAGTATTCTGATCGGCATACTTACCCATTAATTTTTCTGAAGCCATCCGCCGGACCCATTGTACCCTCCCCAGACCCCACCAGAGAGATGAGTAACTTCTCTAGGAACTTTTAGTGTTAGGCACTGGGTAAGAGATGGTTAGGGTTAGGGTCATGAAAGAGGAGGGTTAGCATTAGGGTCAGCCTGCAGGTAGCGGAGTTTTAGGGTTAGGCTGCGGGGATGAAAGTTTTAGGGTCAGACTGTAGGGAGTGGATTTTAAGGGTTAGGCTATGGATAGGTGTGTCTTAGGTTTAGGCTTAGGGAAAGGGGGTTAAAGTTAGGATAATGGCAGGGGAGGGTTAGGGTAAGGAGTAGGGTAGGGGTTCAGGAATAGATATATACTCACATTTCATACATAAAATAGCTAAACAAGTTAGATTTCCTTTAGGCTAAAACTTGCATTAATATTTGTTCATTATTTGTTCATTATGCCACTTCCAAGAATCCGAATGATAATGTACAAGAGATTGGTTTTCAAACAAAAATAATTTTCTTTTTTTAAACAATAACATATATAATTCAAATAAATGTCGTAACACAACTCTTCTATAGCTTCTGAAACCTGCTATGCAAAACTGTTGTTATGTATTTTTTCCCCAAAATTTAGAGTTACGTTTTACCATAATTTTCAAAAAGGTTTAAATATTATTTAAACAAATATTTCTAATTTCCATGTTAAAAGTGTATATAACAATAACATTTTAATTAATACATTACAAATATTACATAAAAAATATCTGTCCACAACTCTTTGTTTATCTGTGAAGCTTCCTGGGATTGTGGTCCAATCCTAATGATAACCTGCTTTTGAGTTGTCCTCAGGTAACAACCTTCACACAAAACAACAATTCGGCCTACAACAACCGGTGTATATATTCACTCAGTGTGAGACTAAGTCAAACACCGAAACCAGCGCTAATAAATAAATTATATTCGGAATGGTTGAAATGAACTATTGAAACTGATGGGTGAAATTAACACAGCATTTAATATAACATAAATTATAACATCTAAAAGACAGTTAGGACTACTGAATATGTAGCCAATAATAACAACAATAAAAAACTTCTAATACGTTAACGTGCTAATTTTTGCACCACAGGGAATGAAAAACTGCCTTGATACACAGTGATTAAGATATGGTAACAGTCAGAACAAATTGTAGTTACACTGTGGCTTACAAGGGGCAACTCCCAATGACACAATAAGACAGTGGATGTAATGAATGAGATTTACCTTTCTATACGTAGCGGTCTAATTGCTTGTACAATCCATGTGTAATATGATGAACTGGAACAGTATTAGAAGCAATGGTAGAACAATGTGGAAGCGATATCAGAGCACTGTTGACGGTGAACGGCAAGGCCTACAACAACTGGTGCACATACAAGGGCTCCAGCAGTGTGGTTGAAGCCCCAAAGGAAAATGAATTAGAACCTCTTATAATCATCACACATATGTATTAATTTCATTTCTACTGCAATATATCCTACCTTATAACCACACATCCTCACCTTGCCTATGCATTAATATTCGTCATAATCCTGCCTGCCGCATTACAAAGGAACCATGGGCACTACCAGGAACTTTGGCACAAATACTTCTAATGAGGGGCAAAGCATCACATATAACCTGAATGTTCATGAAATGAAATTGTTTGCAACTGTAAAAAAATCACTTTTTAACTCCTGATGATATTAGAGCTACATAAGTGCCATCAGCTGCCCCAATCACATTATGGATGCCAGCTTTCTGATAGAATGGCTGTTTGATTGGCAACATATCATTATCCAGGTGCAGATTAATAAACTGGTCCATTCTACTGATAAATTACCCTCATTACCCACTTTAGCACATGGCTAAAGGAGGACTGGAACATTCCCGTAGAACTTCCTACTCACCCCTGGAAGCTACCACTAGCACAAAAATGTAACACAGCCAACACTTAAGTTAGCGTTGGTTTTGCTGTTGGAATGTTGTGCCTCGTCTCAAACTTATTCTGCACAAGTTGCAGAATTTCCATGATGATGTGATGTGGTAGACGGTAGTTTCTAACGACCATAGCATCAGTCATTTCCAAGATGTTAACTCAAGTTCTTTAGATGTGTTCCCTACGAGGTAACAGTGTCTCAATTGCTCCCTTGCAGCATGATATTTTACCTCCTCAAACACAGAAAGAAAATGTATGTTAAGAATGCAATGGCTTATGTTTCTAATGAGCTTTTAACATTAAACCTTGGGTATGTGTCATTTTTTTAACCTTTTAACCTTTAACGCAAATCCTAAACATTTTTTACATTAGTTAAAGAAATAAGGATTATCTATTATGTATAAACCTTAATTTACCTATGTCTTTATAATAGAGTTTGTTGGAATACACACATATGTTTGCACACACAGAATCAGATCCAGACCACCGCACGTTTTGCATACTTGCGGGGGTATGGAAGTACGCGCATGAGAGGGGAGGGAACTCCCCCTCTCACTCCCCTCTCTCTTGCGGGCTTTATGGCAGTTACGCTGCTATGAGCCTGCCTTAAGTGAAATGTTCTGATTAGCAGTATGTACGACCGCTGATCTGCTTATAAATGTGAAACCCCACCCCCACTGTACAATTAAAATGGTTCCCCTTGCTCACCTTGGTGGGCGGCCCCTTCGTATTCAAAATCTATCGTACGGATAGGTTTGCCTGCATAAGTGGAGTGCAGGACGCAAGTCTGGATCCGACCCACAATGGGTTTTTTCAAATAAAACTGAAAACAAATAAAATGATCATTGCCTATTTGCTCTTCTCATGACTATAATGTAGGTGAGCGCCTGAAGAATGTAAGCCAGAGGGTAGTGCAGCCAAAAAGGAGTTCCTGTCAATAAAGAAAGAGATAAAAATCATAACTACATAGGTAACAGAAAAAGGTGCAAGTGAAATAAGTTTGCATTACTATTAAACATACAATACACTTTTTTCTTACATGTACTATATAAGTGTCTATATTATGTAAGAATGCAAGACAAATAAGAAGAGATGTCCTATCAGATGTACCTACCGTCCTGCACAGATCCAGAAGGATGTGCATGGTTTTCAGTGCTCCTGTAACAATCAAAGGATTGGAGAGCAATGAAATATACTTATGATATCAGTTTACAAATATGTTTTTTCAAATATTTTATTCTTTTAAATTTTTTTATTAGGTATGTTTGTCATGCTCTTGTGACATTAAGAGGATAGTTATAGCTACTCACTGACTAGCAGTTTTATGGTTTGTTTGTTTTTTATTACCGAGAGATTTTGCATTATTTTGCCATTTCCAGAGCAGCCAGCGTTAATATGCAAATAGAAAGATACTTGGATATTATCCAAAATTACACATTTTAGACTGCAAAAGGCCAACGGCAACATGAAAGTCAGCATTGAATATTGTGCTCACAGCCTGAAATTTCTAGAGGAGTTGCCATATAATTTTGGCTGAATAGTCTTGTCCATCTGTGACATATTTGGGACAAAAGCTATATAGCAATATGACCCTTCTGTAACAAAAAATCTTTGTCTCAAATTTTTGTACATATTGTTTGTTATTTATTTATTTAGAGGTTACTATTTATATTTTTCTTCTTCTAAAACTTATTTGGGTTTTAAACTGATAAAATTGCAATTAATTACGACATGTCAACTATAGTTTAGGGTTTTATACAGTGATATATTATTATAAGGTGTATGGAGAAACTGCACAAACTCTAAGGAGGGGTGTCCCTTCAACAAACCAACTATTTGCCAGCAAAGTCTTCCAATTGGTCAGTGTGATAAAGTATTGTTTAGGATATTTGCTCAGCACTTTATTTTTCTGTACTTTTGTCCCTTCTCAGCTCTTTCTGTATCAAAATTAGTATCAGGATAAAGGACAGGGAAATAAGTATATGCTACTGGCTCTATTAAGGATATCAGCTGGTACCCAATAAAGACCCATTCAAGCATCAAGACTCCTTGGAGACTAAAGGCTAATTGCCAGCCAGCCATAGAAAAAAGCTGGGTGTAAAATGTAATGTTAACGTGTCCATGGGAAAACCCAGGAACTTTCTTTGCTGTAGGCAAAGAGACTGATAGAGAATGCTGCTGCAGATAAAAATACTTAATAAAAAGTGTTAAGGCAAGGTGTTTTTTTTGTTTTTTAAACGAGGTTTATAAGTTCAGGTGAATTGAATTAGGTGACTATTTTCTATCTGTCTACAGTATATCTACCTAAGTGTGAATCTGTTTGTGCTTATATCTGTGTCTGTGTTGTGTGTTCCTGCTAGGTGTTAAAACTAGGTGTGAAGAAAAGCTAGGAGGAGGGGCTGACTCTATTGTTATCAGCTGTCAGAGATTCTATATAAATAGGCTGCTGACTCATTTGAGCTTGCTCATTGTAGTAGCTTGTAACCTAAAATGAAGCTTGCAACTTAAGTGAGTTTGGGCCTGATCCAGACCTACGCTCAGATGCGGTTTTACGCTGATCGTAAGCGTAAAAACTGTCATTTGTACTTACTGCGCATGCGTGGGGCATGTTACGGTCTGTAAATCTTTGCGTATGGGCCTTAATCATAACCGTTTCGTATTACCAATCATGGGGGCGTGTCTGCCATATGAAAGCCGTAACCATGCACCGAGGGAGGGGTGAGGCATTTAAATTGTACAGTATGGGCGTGCTAAGGGTTGTTAATACGCATTGAACGTAAGCATTGCCGCGGGTACGAACACAAAAGTTAGGGTAGGGTTTGCCGAGCGTATGGATGCTAAACTAGGTACAAGCAAGGGGAGTGCCTATTGCCGTGCATCGGTGGTACGTTCGGCGATAATACGCTACGCACACCAGCGTAGGTCTGGATCAGTCCCTTTGAAACAGAATCAGGTGAGTTAGAATACAGAAACAGGTGCACAAATATTAAAGCTACCATTAACCATTATTATTTTTATTTTGATATATTATATTATTATTAGTTTAATTCACATTACTGTAACTTATATCTTATCTATTTATCTTATACATATTTTAGTCAGTATTGTAATCGCATATTTACATCCAATCTTTTCAGCTGTTCATTATTATTTTTATCATTGTTATTTCTATGTATCTATTTTTGAAACTTAATTTAGCTACCACTCCTATTGTATTTATACTCTGACTGACTTCCCATGACCATATCTCACTGCCCAGGTGCTCTCCACATCTATCATCTTGACGTCTCTATTAGACATCCTCTCTCATCCCCCCATATAATGACTTGTAGCTCCCATATCCAAAACCCTGCACCCTTTATCACTCCTTCCCCCCCTCCCTGTCCCATATTAACCCCTCTACCCTACCCCAATCCACTTCCCCCTCCATGTTCATCCAACCCTGCCAACCTCATCCACATTTTCATTCTCCCCACCCTTATTGCCTTTTTCCTACTCTAATGGCCCTAGTCTCTCCACCACTCCTCTACACAACCTTCTCCCTTCCTATCCTTCCTACTCATGCCCTTATCTCTCCCACTCTTCTATCAGTCTCCCCATCCCTTCCTATCCCCATCCCCATCCCACTCCCTCATGCCTCACATCTCTCCTGCAACTCCTCTGATCTCATACACAGCACCCCTACTGTATCTTTAACTCAATAGCTGCTCTAGCTGTGTTATCCAATGCATCTACCTGACTATGGAATCTTTGTATAAATATGCATATACTCTGTTTATGCTAGTTTATCCATGTCTATGTAGGCATATGTGCAGTCTTATACATACTGTAACACACCTACTGTATCTATGCTCATCATGTTTATATTTCTCTTTCCTTGATGTTGCCCTTATTAAAGGTAAACGGCCCATTAAATATCCACTATGCATATGCAGCACACAAAAAGCCATAGCTTTTGTTTGAGTCTAAACAAGCAGCTGCAATACATTTACACCTTACTTTTATACCCTGACACATGACTACATGGACCATTTGATTTGATTTTAGCAAAGTCTCCACTGACCCCCCTGAGAATTATCTCGGGAGACTTTAAGCCCAAACACCAGCGATTTTGAAAGTCTCCCCTTAGTAAATCCAGAAATTTGTATGCTCCTCATGAAAAAAATCGCCAGAGAGATTTAAACACCAGAGATTTAAGTCTCCATTCATCTCTGGATAGTTTGTGGAGATTTTGCTTTTGTAAATCTGGAGACTTGAAAATCGCAGGTAAACTACTGCAATCTCTGGCGATTTTGCTCAAATTGACCTTAGTAAATGAGGCCCCTGGTGTTTGTAAGTTGTAGTCCGAGCAGAAAAACGGGATCAGGTAAGGCCAGAAGGAACTGACCTGAGACGGACGACACAAAATGTAAAACGGAGACTGAATGGGGGAAGACAGGACCAACAAGGGACAAACAGAACAAACTAGGACTACTGCTCACCCACTCTCACAAAACAAAAGGACTCCCAAAAGGGGAATACAAATAGGCGCTCGGGAGAAGGCTGGGGAAGATAAGGCTGGAGTGAACTAAGGAAGAGAGGAGAAGAGGCTGGCACACTGAGGGATAACAGGGAAGAAACTAGGCAGGCAACAACAGGACACTCAGAAATCACTGGCACAGAGCACTAGGCAAAGGCACAAGGAAGAAACACAAGCAGGTCACAGGCTGAGTTAACAGACGATATATGGGCACAGGGGCAACAACCTATTCAGCACTGTCACGTGGGATGTGCGCCAAACGGAGTGACAGTGGCAGCACCCATGTGTGTTTTTTTACAAGCCGGACAGCCAGCCCGAACGCTGCGATGAGAGCAGGGAGAAGCGCCAGGTAAATTATAGGCTGTCTTCCTGGTGGCCGATGTAACAGGAGAGGTGCTGGGTAAGTGACAGGCTATCCTCATGGCAGCAGGTGTAACAGTATTCTTTCTCGACAGAACCTAAATTCCCTTGACATTGCGGCTTTCACCTCTACCCTTGATCTCCTCCTCGCACACATTTCCACCATGTTCTGCCCTAATCTAGTTACCTTTGACACTGCTACCCTCCCTTTTTGTCTCCTTTTGCCACATTAACCCCCAACTTTCTCCACTTTCAAGTTCACCCTCTCCTCTTTATTTCTGCACTCACCCTTGCCAAGCAATCCTTCTTCAAGTCCCTCATCCTCTCCCATCTCTCTACCAACTCCTCTCCCTCCATCTCCACCCTCTCATCTCCTACCCAACTACCCACTTGTGACTTCATTCCCACTTCAGCTTTAGAAATCCATTCCCTTCTTTTGTCGTCCCCTCTGTCAACATGCCCACTTGATCCTATCTCCCCTAATCTTCTCCGGTCTCTCCCTCTCTCCACTTGCTCTTATCTTGCCCATCTCTTTAACTTATCCCTCTCCTCTGGTTTCTCCTTTAAACATGCTCTTGTCTCACCCAACCTTAAAAAACCTAACCATGATCCCAACTCACCCTCACCCTCTAATTACCTACTCATCTTTCTTCTCCCCTTCGCCTCCAAAGTTGCTTGAATGGCTTGTTTAGAACTGTCTAATCGGCTACCTCACCGACAACTCCATACTGGACCCCCTTTTATTTGGGTTCTACCCCTCCATTCCACCATACTGCCCTGATTAAGGTTACAAACAATCTCCTCTCTGACAAATCTAATGGCCACTTCTGCATCCTTCAGCAGCCCTTGACACTGTTGATCACCCTCTCCTGCTCCACACCCTTCACTCTCTCTCAGCCTCTCTGGCACTGTCCACTCCTGGTTCTCCTCCTCTGGATGTCATCAGCTCCTTTGGCATTCACTACCACTCACTATGCTGACTACACTCAAATCTATAACTCCTCCCCCAAACTCTTCCCCTTTCTCCTGTCCAAAGTATGAGATTGCCTCTCGGACATCTCCTCGTGGATGTCCCAGTGCTTTCTTAAGTTTAACATGGACAAAACTGAAATCATAGTCTTCCCTCCTTCACATATCCCCTCTACCCCTACTATCTGCATTACTATCAGTGACTCCACTATCTCCTTCTTAAGCTTCCTCACATGCCTTTACCACACACATCCATGCCCTCTTACTGTTCTACCGCTTTCACCTCTGCTTTCACCTCTGCAACATAGCTCGCATCAGACCCTTCTTAACTACAGATGCCACTAAAACGCTTGGTCTCTACTACTGCAACATTCTCTTCTATAGCCTCCCTCTGGCCTGACTTGCTCCCCTACAATTCATACTAAATGCCGCAGCTAGACTTATCTTCCTCTCCAAACACATGGCCTCCACCTCCTCTCTTTATCGCTACACTGGGTTTCTTTCCCTTTCAGAATTCTCTTAAAGCTCCTTACCACAGCTTACAAGGTTCTCTCCTCCTCCACTGCTTCCTACCTCTCCTCCATTATTTCCATCCACACTCCTGTACAACCTGCTGGTGACCACCACCTCAACTCCGACCTGATATTTTTTTTTTATTGTGTTTATTTATAGATTTTCAAACATATATGTTCTACATGTCTATACATAACAACAAAAACATTCCCCCAACCCACCCACCACCCCAAACCCAAAACAACAAAAACATTCCCCCAACCCCCCCACCACCCCAAACCCAATCACCCACCCACCCAATCACAAAACTCCATTTAAGTGACTGACTTAAACTGATATTTAAGTCTCACTCCCACATCCAATACTTCTCCCGGGCTGCCCCAACCTACCATAACCAGACAATCCAACACCCTCCAATCCTTCAAATGCACCTTTAAAACCCTCTTCTTCAAGCTAGCCTACCCTATCTCCACCTAAAGCTTACCTGCCCTACCCATCTTCATCCCTGTGTCTCCTGTTTGTTCACCCTCTTTCAATTAGCATGTTTTCTCTTATGAGCAGGGCCCTCCTCCCTCCTGTCATCACCCCTCTACTCTGTCCTCATTAATTCCCCCATTTTCTCCTCTCTCCTTATTCAATTGCTTCTACTCACATACCCTGCATCTTTATTTTCCATACATATTGTTCTGCTGTATTTGTACTGTATTTTATTTTTGCATTGTACTTGTATAGTATTCTTTATTTATATGAATTTGTACCCTGTCTGTTAATTGTGTTGTATATGTAACTATTGCCTTTGTATGGTGCTGCAGATACCGTGTGACCCTGTATAAACATTAATAATAATAATAATAATAATAATAATAATAATAATAATATGACTATATACCTAAAAAATTTGGCCCCTGAATAAATGTAGCTAATAATGGGTTAACTTAATATAAATAAGAAATGCAGAAAAATAGTATAACATAACATTCCACTTTTGAAAAGTTACTTGCAAAGTCTTGCATATGTTTTATTAGTTAAAATATAGTTTGTTTTACATATTTTAGTCTTAGTCTTTAGTATGTATTTTTTGCTATGTTTTATACTGTGATATAAAAATATTTTTGTTAACATAAAAGTGGCATTCATTCAGTAAAGCAAAAACATAAAACATGTTTTATACAACAACAAACAGGTCATTTATTTTCTGAAAAGCTTGTGTTATCTCATTGTTTTGATGCCTAATGACTAAAGTCATGGTTGTAAAAGTGACATCTGTGTGCATGAAATACTCTAATAGGCAGCTCCTTCAGGACTAATGAATTGTAATTGATGGTGTTTAGCGTGGCTTTTGGCTTCTCTTTCTTGGTGATGAGCATCAGCCCCTCTGCTACTCTGTCCTTAGTGAGCTAGATTTCTGCTGGGAAACATGAACACACAGATGGTCAACAAAAGGTGAAGAATGTCTGAACTCGTTTGCCATAAGTCGTTTTTCAAAGAGGATACAACATGAAATGCAAATCAGCTTTCCTTCCTCGCCAAGCTGTATTAAATAGGCTTAATGGCAGCCTTTTGATGTACATGATCACGTCACTGAGCTGTTGTCTAGATAAACAAATCAAAGAACATTCTCTTTATCTGGATGAAATGACAGAAGTAATTGCGTGTTTGAAATACAATCAGATAAGCCTAAAATGAAATGTTTAGAAAACATAATTTTCTATAAAAACCTTTCAGATATTTCTGTTATGATGTGCTACAAATTATTTAGACAAAATATTAAGTTAAATAGGATGCTTACAAGTTTATATATTAGCAAATTAGGGGCCTGATGCAGAGTATTTTGCATAGTGGAAGGGTATTCGAGGTACAAAAAATGCATGCACTCTATTTAGAATTCCAACAGTAGTAACTCTGAATAAGGGGGCTCATCCAGAGCTGTTTTTCAGACAGAAGCGAAGCTTTAATGAGCACTGCACATGCTCAGAACATGAACGAGCACAGAAAGATAGGCGCTCTGCTGTCCATTGGCCTGTGTCTGTATCTGTCTGCACTGAGCTAGCGAAACATGGGGTATTTTCCTCATTGAAAAGGTATGTGCATTTCTATGAAACACTTACCCAATTTCAAGGGATGGTATAAGTAATAAGCGTCATTATTTGTGTGAAAATGAGCAATGTGTTTAAATAAACAAAAACAATGTAATTAATATTTGATTATTGAATACAATTTAACATTTTATTTTAATCATTTTTTTTTGTTTATTTTTCCAGCATTGCAGCAGAATAAGCACTGACGTTAATGCATCATTTAGAAAAGTATGTAAATGCTGAAATTGTAAACTTTAAAATAATTTCAATGCATAGAAAAGTGGCAGAGGCTGTGGTTGTACAAGTCACAGCCTTTCCCCATACAGTAACTAGAAGATAAATGTGGAGAACATCACCCCAAAGAACTCTTATAAAGTTAGTGGCTATTGTTATCAGAGCGCTATTGCCTGAGATCAGTGTCTGCCCAAACTGATCATGAAAAGAGATATGGAAAAATAAGGGAAATAAAAGGGTTTCAGGCAGCGCTAAAAAATAACAAAGACATGATCAAAATGTTTATTAATTGATACAACTTTAAAAATGTTAAACACCTACACTACATGCAATGTATGTACTTAATTAGTATCGGTACTGATCTAAATTGAAACAGTACATCAAGAGTCATGATATGAACTAGAAGATCCACAGCTAATATGTCATAAAATACCCATGGTTGATGCCTGCGTTTAGAGCACCCTATAACCTCTGCTTAGAAATAAATTGACATGACACAGAATTAGGGGTAAATTAAAGTATGGTTTATTGTTTGGGATAAGAGGGTTTATTTATTTATTTATTGAAGGGCCAAGTATTAATTAATGGGCTTTAAATTTGATGGGGCTAAACATCAAATAGCAAGCAACAAAGTAAGAACAACATCAACAAACAAGTTCTCTCCAACACCTCAGTGCTCCACCTGCATAGTAACTGGATAAAGGCTAAGGTTATCCGTCTCGGGCACACCTCAGGGGCCGCCAAGCTAAACGGCCTTCGGCAAAATAGTTACCATTTTGGCGCCACCAAATAACACAACAACAAACGCTTGCTATTGCACCTGCTAAAACTAAACTAACACATATAACCTTAAAAGGAGGGGTGGGTGGTAGGGAGGGAATTTTCAAAGAGAAAAAAAAAGAAGTCCCATTTTATAAACTGCTAGGGAGGAGGGGGTTCCTCCCAGCAGTCCATGCAGCAGGTTAGGCTGCGCTCCCCCCCCCAATTCTGCACAACCAGGGAGTTTAATCTCCCTTAAACCTAATTGGCTTACACTTTTAAGTAGAATATGATCCAACCTCATTGGAAATTAAGGGGCTGATTCAGAGTTGCACTTACACCTTTTTTAGGTGTAAGTGTAGACCTGAGCAATACCATGTTAAACTGCAAGGGGAGGCAAGTTTAAATTGTGAATGCAAAATTATATTTGAGAGGTGAAATTTTTTGGCTCAACTCTATTTTATAGATTAAATAAAAGCTATGCAGTATTTGAGTTATGTGTGCAAAAGTAATGTGTTTTCCTTGCATGCAAAAGATTAAAGATTAAAGATTAATCGCACCCCTTACTTTGCAAAATAGTATAGCTGAGATGTACACTTGCACCTGTTTTACCCTTACTCCCAAACTCTGAATCAGCACCTAAGATGGTAAGTATACAGGAGCGATATATGAAATATCTTCCGATATATTCAAGATCCTACTGCAACTACTGGTCTCAAGATCCTCCACTTGAATGAACTCCAAATACAGTATAGTGGCCTGAATTGCAAGGCTGAACAGCTAAGTGCCTCCAGATATAAACTCAACAACAAACACTGACATCCGCTGTTGTTCAATTTGTGAATCACTCAATGGTTCGATTGTTCTGCAAATGCTCAACCTATTCAGGGTACAAGATGACGAAGTACCTGTAGATGTAGTTTAACGGCACCAAAGGTCATCTAGTATGAAAATATTTATAGGCGATTCTGTTCCTGGCGTGATCACTGGCCATATAATGAAAGGCCATTCAAATAACGGTTCCAGTGTTACAACAGGTGATGAGTGTTATATCTTAAGCTGCAGGTTGGTTCTGTGTTCCCGAGGTTGAATTCTCAATTAATAGCATGTAGATCAATAAAATTCACAAGCAAGGGAGATCCAAAGCTTAAATATGAAATAGATGAAGTTGGTGTTTAAAGTAGTTAGAGACCTTGATTTTCATCGAATTCACTCGATTTCATCAGAAAGAATAATGGGGTAGATCCAGAACTCCGCTTGCAATCCGTTTACTCAGGGGCGTTTGTACATGGCCCCCCTCCCCACCTGAGACAGGACTGTCCCGATTTGCGGACCTCAAAAGGGGCGGACCTAACTGCACTGTAAGCTCCGTCCCCTTTTCGGCCCGTGAATAGGGGCAGTCCCACCGCAGGGGAAGAGGGGCTCATTCAACGTCTATTTCTTCCCTCCAGAAGATCTTAGAGGGAAGAAATAGATGCCGAATGGCCCCTCTTCCCCTGCCAACCCT
>WWET01000202.1:129985-151313 GCA_011038615.1 Limnodynastes dumerilii | reverse complement strand
TCCCCTTTTTTATACCTAGCTAAATCCCACAACTCTTATCTTATCTTATCTTACTAAGCGCTAAACCTTAACCACTCATAGTGACATAACCATAAATTCTATGATGCTAAGCTTATATTAAAGGAGAAACACAAAGGGGTGAGGGGAAGAAGCTCAACGGCCCCTGGCGCACCCAACGAGGGTTAAACACTCCATGTAAACCTCCAGGGCACTACCCACTGATCAAGCGCCTTGGCTGGGAGGATAAAAGGGAGAAAAATCCCCCGGTGCCCCCCGAAGGCGAACAGCTAATCCTAGGTATGCCAGAGCTTGCATAACTCCCAACAAAGCTTAACATGCCAATATTCATTTACTGATGCGTATATACTTTTTATAGGCTGCTGACTTCCACCTCCCCAGAGCCTTAATTGCCTCCGCAGAATGGACTTCTAGAGCAGTGGAAGTGGCAGCCCCAATCCGGAATGAGTGAGTCCCATACAACTTCGGGTCTAACCCTAACGCTCTAACGCAGCACTCGAAAATAAAAACGAATTGGTATTTGGTCACTGCCTCGCCATGCTGATGGGACAACCAGTTGGACCCCCTTTTGGACCCCAAATCGTGGTAGCTTCTCACCAGCACAACCGGGCATATGTCATCATCAGCTTGCTTGCTTCACTTTGTGAACCTTGCAGTTGATAGAATCCTCTCGCAGCACCACATTCTTATACAACATCCCCGAATTGGCAGCCGTCTTGCTAGTGGCTACCAGTTCGCAGACATGGAAAGCCCCAAAGTAAGCCCACACAAATGCAACCTTAAATATAGCACTTTCTAACTCCAAGGAGGTAACCTCAGGCACCTTCGCAAGCAACTGTCTCAACATTGCTATATCTATGGGCCTTCTCCGGCATTCACCTCTTGGCTGTCTACGCGCCCACCCCTTCATGACTTTCGAGACTAACGGGTGCTTAGTGAAGACGTGACCTACTTTAACCACGCTAAAGTGAGCCACCCTGCCAAAAAGGATCCCATGCTAGCCCTAGTCCTGCCCCCTTGAAACTCCTGCCAGAGCCAAACGAGCAAAATCTCCACTACAGGCTTACCTTCATTCAACTTCTTGTTCATGTAGTGAACCCACTCAGACCAAGCCTTCTTGTATACCTTCAACGTGGACAGGGCCAGGGAAGAATTAGCGAGCTCTTCTAAACCAGACTCACGAGCTCCCAAAGATGTAAAGGGCATGACAGACTTGTGGCCCTAGCATCCGGAGCCAGTTCCCTAAACCTCCCCCACTCAAAGCGAGATAACGCATCAGCAAGCCTATTCTGAACACCTGGAACATGTATTGCCCTAAACGTAATATTAAACAGTAAACACTTCAAAACAAGAAACCTCAGTAACCTAATTGCAGGCGGAGACGACGCCCTCTGTCTGTTGATGGCCTGCACTACTCCCATATTATCACACCAGAACAGTATGCTCCGGTCCTCAGCTCCTCTGCCCACTATTCCATGGCTACAATGATAGGGAATAGTTCCAGGACCACCAAGTTCGCAGTAAGACCCAACTCGAACCAATGAGGTGGCCATGGAGGCGCGCACCATTGCCCCTGCAAATAAGCACCAAAACCCGTTGACCCAGCCGCATTGGTAAATAAATGCACCTCCAAATTCGATGCAACCGGTTCCTGCCAAATACAAGTACCATTGAAATCGGACAAGAATCGGATCCAAACAGTCATGTCGTCACAAATTTCCCGGGACACAGTAACAAAATGGTGAGATAGCCTCACCCCCACCGTGGCTTGCTCAAGACGTCTACAGAAAACCCTCCCCATTGGGATAACCCTGGAAGCTAAGTTAAGAAGGCCAATTAAGGACTGGACCTTTTTGAGAATGGCTTTCCGACACCCTTGCAAATCAACTAAAGCCTCACGTAAACGCAACACTTTATCAGATGGCAATCTACACACCCCAGCCCTCGTGTCGATTTCAATACCAAGATATGACAGACATGTGGTTGGACCCTATATCTTGTCCGATGCCACTGGTACACCAAAATGATGAAACAAAGCTTGCGCTGAAAACTGAATTACAAGCTTCCGATGCAGCCGGGCCAATAAAAAGAAAGTCGTCCAGATAATGTGCGATATTGTGGTGTTGCGCACCAATCTGGACACACCAGTGAAGAAACAAGCTAAAGTGTTCAAAAAAGGCGCAAGAGATGGCACACCCCATTGACTGGCAACAATCAACAAAATACCCCTGTGGCATCCTGAAGCCCATGAACCGAAAGGAATCAGGATGCAACGGCAGCAGCCTTAAAGCTGATTCAATGTCTAGTTTAGCCATAGGGGCGCCACTTCCGCAAGAGCGGACCATCACCAGTGCCTCTTTGAAGGACTGATACACCACCCTACATTGAGCCGGATAGATGGCGTCGTTAACCGAACCACCCTCCGGGTATGACAGGTGTTGTATCAGCCGAAATTTACCCGGTGTCTTCTTGGGGACTACCCCAACCGGGGAGATAACAAGCTCCTCAACAGGAGGCGTTACAAAGGGACCTGCAATCCGCCTCTTGCGTACTTCCTCCATGACCTTCTCATTTAAAATCTGAGCATTCTGCCTCGCCGACCTTAAATTTCTTGGACAAACCGCATGAACTGAACCAACCACGGGCAACTTAAAGCCCCATGTAAACCCCGAACAGAGCAATTATGCAACATCTCTTAACGGATAAACCTCTAACCAATGGGCCATGGCGGAAACATTAATGGGGGACCTGGCCTTGGGTAGAAGGCCGAGGGGCTGGGAGGGCCTGCATATTGGAGAGAGGTTGGGATTGAGATCTACAGTCTTTTGCCGGGTGTCCACCCCCCCGCATTTAATACACGCATGCTTGTATCGGCACACCGTCCCCCTAGTGCATCTGGCATTATTGAACCCAAAACACTTCCCCTTCCCAATCGGGTTAGTGGGACCTTTGAATTGAGGTGCGGACCGCCAAAAGGACTTCGACTCAACAGCAAATTTTCCTGATTGAATCACAGAGGACAAAACTTTATTGTCTTTAATACCAAAGTCAATGCACACATGGCCTTTTTTGCTTTTTTCTGAAGGTCTCGTCATATGCCCTCTATACGGCCCCTTTAAAGTTAGCCATCAACTCAAGTTTCAAGGACACATAACACCATACCGGCCTACTCTCCACTGGTTGGAACTCTAAATAACAGGCTGCAAACACGCAAAACCCTTCATGACAATTAGTAAAAGCTTTGTATACCTCCTCTCCTATACCACACTTAGCTGCCGCGGCTAGCAAGTCCTTGCGCGCATCGTCAGTCATGGAAAACATGTCAACATATTTCCCTTTTTTAATTCTGTCTTTAACTGAGGACCTTATTTTCCAATAGATGGCTGTATTGGGGCATATCATGGCATTATCCCTGGGTACCGCTGTTCTTCTTGCTTTTGATTCAGACTGTAATTTAACGCCCTTGCTACCTCCTGCTGACGCCAACGATCTACGGAGCAATTTCATCACTTTACTCGTTTTAATGCGGGAGTCATTAGAACCAGTGGAGGAAATGCCGTCAGACTATGAAGGGGAGCGGTCTGTGCCGCACAGCGGCGCTAACGCACCCGACGCAGAGAGGTCACCTGAAGAAGCCGCCGACTCTGCTGGCTATGGAGCTGCTGATTCTTCCCGCTGGCCAACCACCACTCCAACCTCAGGAACAATGGAAGAGGAAGGACCTGGCAAAACAGGTAGGTTAGTAGGCAGTTCAGCTAAGACCGGCGTGGCCCCCCCCCAACCTCAGTGGACACCTGACGTCCCGTGGAAGAGGGCAGGAGGTTAATTATGGCAGAACCCTGTGCACCGGGCAACAGCAAAGTAGCGGGCGCGCCAGAGTGGGCCACTATAGCAAAGGGAAAAGGTGCTGCTCCAAAAGCGCCCCCTTGTGACCAGGCCTGCATGGGAAAGCCGGGAAAAACCCACTGCCTCTGCAGTTGAGGCCCCTCCCTTGAAGGCCTAGGTGAGCTGCGCCGAGAGGAACCAGATTGTTTAGAAGATCTAGACCTGCTCCTTTGGAGGGCTGAGGCCGAGGAGTGGCAGGAGGATGCCATTGATCTTCTTCCAGTGTGGTCTGAAAACAATGACACACAAGAGCCCCTGATGGAGTTATCCCCTTGACCCCCGCCCCCTCCCAGATGCATGATGACAGCATTGCCCACAATCCCTGTGCTTACCCCTGCTGGTACTGGGTACAGCACTAGCAGGACCAGGAGATCCCTCCAAGCCCTGGGTTCCAGGCACAAACTCCTCCTGTGTCTGCTGTGGACCTCCAGCCAGCGATCCCCCACCTTCAGGCAATGGAGGATCACTGGACACTGCCTGCTGGGGACTTTCCCGCCTCTCCATCTCCTCAGGGACTGGCGCCATAGACACCGCTGCGCTGGAAGCAGAAGCGTGCGCATCGCGGCGCGACTTCTGGTTTAAACCGGAAGTGCATGGCCGCAATTCTGCAATGGACTCCTCGCAGTAGCGGCAGGGAGCCGCTTTGCCCCGGACGGGACATGCCTGGAGGCAGTAAGGCTGCACCGACGCCGCGCACAGGGCAGACAATCAGACACAGGAGGGGATGCAAAGAACAGCAATAACAGTAAGAGGCTGGCAACTTATAATAACAGTATGAGCAATAAGTAAATTAACCACAAGGAGACAGACAGAAAAATTCAGGGACAAAATACAGGGACAAAATGCTAAGACCAAATGGAGACAAACAAACAAATTCAGACAGATAGGGTACTCAGCCAGCCTGCAGAAAATTTTCTTCTCAACTGCACTGGCTTCCTGTCTGACATCATTTTTATATTCCTCTAACACCTCCCAGCCTAACTCTACACCCAACCCCCACCCTTTCCTTACTATCTAAAACACACCCACCCCCCATAGCTGTCTGCTTCTCTGCTGCATGTTGGATGGATCCCATGCCTGCAGTTTATGCACCTGCAGCCCTATGGGGTCTTGGGTTCTTTAAATGTGTGTATGACTGTAAACATCACCTCATTTGTTTTTGTTTTGCTTGCCTGCAAAATGTAAATAAAACTCTGAGTCAGTCGTATACTATCATAAGTTATGTAATATTCCATTGATAGGTTATTAAAAAGATTATGCAGAGAACTAATTAACTGTTAACTATGCTCTAGAAAGGGGTCTATATGGGCTACTATAGATGCTGAGCGATTGATTCATTATTTATTTGTTTGTTAGTTTGCTTGTTATTAACAGATCTTATAGAGCGGCATCACGGTATGTAGTACTTTGATATTTTAACAAACATTATAAAACAAAATTGAGAGATAACAGACAGACTACAAGGTAATATGGTCCTCTCAAACTTACAGACTATAATATATAGGCCACAATTATCCCCATGACTTTAAATGGAACAATAGGGCATTGCTATATTCTCTATTGCAGTTGATGTCTTACAATACCTTTAAACAAATCTACTGACTTAAAGTTTCTAAAAACAAGCTACTATTTTTTATTACAAAACATGGATTGATAATTAAAACTGGGAATATCTGTACATAATGGGGCTGATTCAGAGATGCGATTGCGAAAAGATCGCAAATATACGCATCTAAGGTTAAGAACTTAGCAGGTTACAGCCCACTGCATAAACAGTCACTCCCCTTGCAAACAGTGGCGGATCTTAAAGTTAGACCACCATTGACTAACCCTAACTCTGCGCTGTCATTTGAGATCTTAAGTGACGTAGTAGCCGCCCACTTTCCCTCATTTCCCTGCCTCCCCCCGCCCATTTCCATGCAAATCCTTAAGATCTTAAACTTTCGCAGCACTTAAGATCTTAAGTGCTTGCGATCGATTCAAACTTACGCTCTTAGCGAATTTACGCTCCTAACCGCTACGTAGATGGCGTTGCACTATTACTACGCATGCGCAGTAATGCGAATTTTCTAAGATCCTAAATATACGCTCCTAAGTGCGTGGAAATCGTATCTCTGAATCAGCCCCAATGTTCTATTCCCAAGGAAGCCATGTGATTTATTTTATGCAAGTAATACTCAGGCCCTTTGGACATGAAAAGTTTCCAGGACAAACTAATATAACAATAGTTTGTATAAACTGATCATCTAATTTGAAGTAGACAACTTATTATTACTAAAATAGGTGCAGGGGTTTAACTTTTAATTCTTCATATTTCACTACAAAAATCTGCAGACATTGCTTTTTATAAACTGCTGCTATGCTATTTGAGCAAAATAATGGTTATGTTATTATTGTCACTTTAGTAATAGAACAACTATTTCTTTTTTCACACAGCAGTGGTTTCTTTCCACTCTTTCTATATAGACCACCTCCATCCCTAATTTTCTCTATTTTCACTCTGGAAATATTTTCAATTTTCATTCCATGAAATTTGTTTTTCCTTTTTTTGTTTGTTTCATATTTTGGCACAGTTTGCTGTATGAGACAAAATGTTTTCAGAGAAAAGAAGAATAAATTATACTGCAGTTCAGTGTTGGGCAAAGTTTATAAAGAAAAAAATAAAATAAAAAATTTAAGATGGACAATTTTGTTTCACCGTTAGTATATCATTGTATTGGTATAAGGCATTGCATTGTATAGGGTATTTTAAGAGTGACTAAACATACAGATAAAATGTTCTGGTACTTTAAAAATATAGCTTGTGTATAATGCAAAGCTTTATGTTTAATCTGTAAATTTGTAGATTAATGTTGAGATAGGATCTTTCAACTGTATCAGCAAGATTATGATAATTTGGAACCTCAAGTATTCATTACTACACAATAGAAGAGAATAAATACAGAATAAGTAATTTTTTTTAAATACCTTAAATTATAGTAAGCAAATAAAGTGATTGCAAACTTAAAATAAGTATGACATATTTTGGAAAAGTTCAAATTACTAATACAAAATCCAAAACAGAACAAATTACTAACATTTATTTTATGTGTACCAATCGCACAAAAATTCCATGGGGAAAACAATTAATATGGATAATTTAAACAGTTACCATGGTGTTACACATTCATAATACTACATGTACAATAGTATTTGCATATAAATAGTATCCACTTGTTTTCATCACATAAGCATAAACAAACATGCTTGAGAAGCATAATTTGAGTACATTCCATAACCAAGCAGACCAAATTCATATGATGCACAAACACATTCAAGCACATTGTTTAATATTACCACAAAATTAGTATATAACAAACATAAAATAATTCTGATGAAAAAACAGACACAAAACTCATAATTCATATTTTGATGACTTGTAATTTCAATTATATAGTAATAAAAATCAGTATTCAGTATTCATAAATAATAATTCAGAAATTATTATATGAAGCAAAATATCTGATATATAAGGTATAATTCTCTGAACTGTTATTTAATACATGTAGAGGATTACTTCATTTATTGCTTTTTCTTTTGAGAAAGTTTAACACCCAGAATTCTGATAGCACCTGTGGACCGGATCCACAGGTCCATCCGTTTGCCCACTTACGCATGCATCGTGCATTAGTGGGCTATTTTGATTGGAGGGTGCATGCTAATGTAACGCTGTGACAGGGGAGTTCACTTCCTTCTTCCGTGCATAGTTATAGACCTTCACACATAAGGAAAGCATGCAGGGGCTTGAATATGGTCCTTTAACCTAGTGACTGTCATACAATATAGACTGCACTTTTGTAACCTCCAGAAAATACATATTGCATCCCAGTGAACAACATGGCCCTGAATTATACATACAAATTCATTAAGAAGGTGCACATGCGCATGTATCCGCACATAAATATAGACTCCCTCCCACACCACTCCCCCCGTTTTTAGGAAACTAAGAGTGCCATTGGGCTTCCTGTGCATATTTTCCTTCTTAAGGAAATACGTTTTGAAAGTGTGTCTTTATCAAGACAATGAGGCAAGATACTGTGAGACAGAGCTCGAAGTGAGGGGGTATTTATGTCAAACTGTCACTTCTCCCACTGATTTAAATATAATGCTATAAATCTCCATTCACTTCTATTATTTCTATATTTTCATACCGCCACTTTTAAATTTCCACTTCAACCTCTGCTGTGAGGAGTCTATTTATAATGATGATTGAAGGGTCCCAATTAAGTTGCTGATGGACTTTAACAACAAATATCAATTCCTAAATTGATGTAATGTCCATTAAGTGGTATATAACTTGCAGTATGAGTCTTATCTGTAGAACGGTATATAAAAGACAACAAAGAGAATCAGTATTGTTCTCTTCTTTGCGAAAGAAATTTACAGAAAATTGTAGAAATGGAGAAGAAACAATACAAGGAATAACTGTTGATTGTGAAAATCTTGAGAAAAAAGGATCCTCTTTCTTTATAGTAACAAAATAATATTGTTAATGCTGTAGGGAGATTCCAAAGATGGATGTAAGGTCATTAAGGGAATTGGAATAAAATATCTATGGGTATGCCATTAATTTCAAGCTTAGCTCACTATAGCTCCGATATCATTGATTGTCTGAAAAATATATTGTTCAAATTGCTGGATTGCTGCTGTTAATTTAATGCATTATATGAAGATTTTAAACTACATAGCAGCTTATTTAGGTAGCAGTAAAACCTTGCTGGTGAAATGTATACTGATAATATTACAGGAGAAAAGAAACAAGCCACCTTATATCAATACTAATTTATCAGATATGGCCAACCAAATTAAATAGGCAAATAGGCCCTCTTATCATAGCACATTTAGCAGTGAGCAGTCACTAAGAAGAAGTCTTTGTTATATGTCTGTCTCTAGAGTGCAGTGGTTATTGTATGGTGTCATATCGCCCTCTTCCTTCTCTGCTTCAAGCTGTATATATTTATTTCCTTTAGCCTTTCTTGGTATGTTTTGTGACACAGGCCATGGACCATTTTAGTTGCTCTTCTTTGCACAGTCTCTAATGTATTTACGTCTTTCTGGAGATATGGCCTCCAGAACTGAACACGGTATTCTAGTTGTACCAACGATCTATAAAGGGGCATCACTACTACTCTCTTTCTACTGCTAATTCCTCTCCCTATGCAACCAAGCACCTGACTTGCCTTTCTCATTGCTTGTTACATTGCTTGGCTACCTTTAAGTCACATGAAATAATGACTCCTAGATCCCTTTCCTCCTTAGTAGTTTCTAATGTAGTGCCATTAATGATATATTGATCTTTTGGGTTTTTGTGCTCCAAGTGGATGATTTTGCATTTTTTTATATTAAACTGCAGTTGCCAGACTCTTGACCCTCCAGTCTACCTAGATCATCCCTCATTTTGTGTACCCCTCCCGACGTGTCTACCCTGCTACATGTGTTTGTTTCATCTGCAAAAAGGAATATTTTCCCCTCAATACCACAGGCATTATCACCTTACCATCCCCAGAAGGGATTCCACCCTCTGTTGTCTATCCTGTAACCAAGATCGTATCCATGCAACTATCTTTAAGTCCAATCCCAAAGTTTCCAGCTTATTTAATAGTCTGCGATGTGGCACAGTGTCAAAATTCTAAAATTTAGATAAGCTATGTCTACAGCTCCCCTTTATCTAATAATTTACTGACGGTCTCAAAACACAGGACTTACCGTGTTAAGAGCCGCCTGTCAGCAGCTCTCTCCAGGCGTACCAGCTCTTTGCCTCAATGGAGATGCCATTCTCAGTAGTGGCAGCTCCATCCATGATGTCCACCACATGTTTCCCTGTATATTGCTGGTATAAAACTCTGCTGTGCTCCAGTTCACGGGCGCTGCCATCTTGGATCTGTGCACATGATCTACAGCAGTCAACCAGGAGCAAGCTAGGAAAAGCACATAATCTACAGCAGCAATCCAGGAGAAGCACATGATCTGTCTGTCCAATCCAGGTCAGAGATGCTCTATTTAAACCTAGAGCACTTACTCCTCAGTGCCAGAACAACTTGTTCATTCAGTGTGTCTGGTTCCTGTCTTGCTTCTTGTGAGAACTTTAAGACAGCTTGCAGCCTGTTTTCCAGCTGCAGCAATCAGCCTGATTAACCTTGCCAGCAGAGAACAGACTGCAGTATATTGTTCCAGCTTCAAGACCTCTGCTATTACAGACTGTATATCTTGTTCAACAGCCTGCAGAGTATTGCTCCAGCTTCAAGACCTCTGCTATTACAGACTGTCTATCTTGTTCAACAGCCTCCAGAGTATTGGTCCAGCTTCAAGACCTCTGCTGTTGCAGACTGTCTATCTTGTTTAACAGCCTGCAGAGTATTGCTCTAGCCTCAAGACCTCAGCTGTCTGCAGACTGTCAGTCCTGTTCCGGTTTAAGCACCTGGTCCAGCCAGGTCAAGTCTAATTTTGTTCCATTTTAAGCCACCTGGTCCAGCCCAAGTCAAGTCTAAGCCTGTTCCAGTTCAAGCCACCTGGTCCAGCCCAGGTCAAGTCTAAACCTGTTCCAGTTCAAGCCACCTGATCCAGCCTAGGTCAAGTCTAATCCTGTTCCAGTTCATGTCACCCAATCAAGCCCAGGTCAAGTCTAATCCTGTTCCAGTTTAAGCCATGTGGTCCAGCCCAGGTCAAGTCTAACCCTGTTTCAGTTCAAGACACCTGGTTTACTCCAAGTCAAGCTTTGTTACAGTTCCACTCCTGGCCAGTCCAGGTTCAGTCAAGTCTTGCTACAAGTTCCACTCCTGGCTAGTCCAGGTTCAGTTAAGTCTTGATCCAGTCCCACTCCTAGCCCAGTCCAGGTTCTGCAAGTCTTGCTGCAGTTCTAGTCCTGGTCAAACCACATCAAGCCTGTATCCCTTTGCCTACTAACCCATGAGCAAATCATATATTAAGGCTCCAAGATTCCACTACCTCGCTGAACCACCACTATTACATCCCCGGGAACCCAGAGTGGATGCCCACTGAAGTCAGTCTGTGATACTGACCCAGTCAAAAAATTCAATAAGATTTGTTTGACATGATCTTCTTCCAGTGAATCCATACTGGTTGGGATCCTGTAAGTTACTTGATTTAAGATACTGTACAATTTGTTCCTTTAACAGTGTTTCCATCAATTTCCCTACTACTGATATTAGACTCACTGGTTGGTAGTTTGTCGCATCTTCCCTACTTCCACTTTTATGCAGAGGGACGACATTTGCTATTTTCCAGTCCTCTGGAATTACCCCAGTTATTAGTGACTGGTTGAATAAATCAGTTAATGGTTTTGCCAGCACACCGCTAAGCTCTTTTATTATCCTCAGATGTATCCCATCTGGTCACATTGATTTGTCCACTTACAGCTTTGAAAGTTATTTTAATACCTGCTCCTCAATGAAAGTAGTAGTAATTGCTCCCATTGTATTAATAGCCTTCCCATTTAAAAGTAGTCCCTTCTACTCTCTTTCTTTTGTGAATATTGAACAGAAATACTTGTTAAAATGATCTGCCATAGCCCTTTCACCCTCATCTAGAATCCCACTCCCTGTATTGAGCTTTACTATACCCTCTTTAGTTTTTAGCCCTTCAATTATATACCTAAAAAAGCTTTTGTCCCCTTTTGTACCAAGTAGGCCAGTTTTTCCTAATTTTGTGCCTTTGCTGCCCTGATAACATTTTTAGCCTGCTTCTGCAAAATACTCCTCCCTGTCATCATTGTTTTAAGTTTTCTTTTAATTCTGTAAGGTTATCTTTTTTGCTTTCACTATAGCTGCTACCTCTTTTGTAAACCACATTGGCTTTCTTTTTCTTGGGTTTTTCCTAACTTTTCATTTACAAAGGTCTGTTGCTGTTAATAAAGCATTTTTTAAATTTCCCCACTGCTCATGTGCTCCTCTCATGTGCCTCCACTCTGCCAAAGAATTACTTACACATTTCCCTATTTCCACAAAATCTGCATTCCTAAAGTCTAGCACCCTTGTGTGGTTTGTGTCTCTCTCAGTTTCCTATTTCCACAAAATCCACCTTCCTAAAGTCTAGCTCCCTTTGTGTGGTTCGTGTCTCTCTTAGTCATGATATTAAACCATACCGCTTGATGCTCACTGAATCCTAAGTTTTCACCCACACTTCTGTCACCATTTGTAAGTACCAAATCTAAGATGACCTCTTTGCGAGTGGGCTCTCTCACCAGTTGCTTAACTCCCTGTAATGAATTTAAAATGTCCCCACTTCTAGTGAGCTTGCTGACGACTCGCCCTAATTTACATCAGGTTTATTAAAATTTCCCCTGATTATTACCTCCCCCTTTAATGCCATTTTAGCAATGACTTGCAATAGGACATTGTCTATTTCCTCCTCTTGCCCTGGTGGCGGCCTATATATCACTCCAGTACGAAGAATAACCCATTGGGTTACCCAAAGTGCTTCCGTTTTTTTCTCCAATACTCCCTATTAAAGTTGAATTTAACCCTTCCTTAACACACATTAATATGCCGCCTCTAATTTTTCCAACTCTATCCTTCCTAAATAAATTTAGCTAGGTCCCAGTAATGTATATAGTCTGTATATTGTATACTGGTCACTAGGATGCAGTCTGTATTGCCTGATGATCACTTGATTGCCATCTGTATTGCATGGTGGTCACTAAGATGTGGCATCACATGAAATATTGAATTGATATACATGTATGGTAATCTAATATTAATCAATTAGAATACCTAAATTTGTAATAATAAAAGTAATAATAAAATTCAATAAGAAATAATTATTTGTCTTTAATTAATTATTGTTAATCATTCATGTTTGTATTTTAGCTTCTATGTTTCCTTGTTTCAAATCTGTAGCTACTGGGGAGGGGTTGGGGCAACATCATCATTTCCATCATTGTTAGTGCCAGATGCACGATATTCTCCCTCATCCTGTTGCAAGTGTCCAAGTTCCACAATGGTTTCCTCTATTTCTTTGTCTACACCGCCAGCATCATTACTTTTACTACTGCTCATGCTCACATTTAAGAGGGTTCAGTAATGGGGAAAGAAGGCATCTAGACAGCACAGTGTCTGAATCAGAAATGTATGCCTTATCTAGGAGCAGTGTCTGAATCAGAAATGTATGCTTTGTTTGGGAGCAGTGTCTGAATGCTTTTGTTTGAGAACCTACAATTTCTTCTTTGGACTTAATGTTATTTTTGGCCATGGATTTTGGCAATAGATTTGCCTGCTTTAGATATGTCAGAAGATACATTCCAGTGTTTGTCATTGACTTTTGCAATGGGGATTCTAGTGTAAGTAACAGTACTAACAGCATATGTAAATATAGGCCATGGTCTGAGACTGTCCTTGCCACTGCATGTGATGTATGGTATGTTGGCAAATAACAATTCGTCTGCACTAACCTTTCCATTCATAGGGTTAGATTTACTAAGCTGCGGGTTTAGAAAAGTGAAGATGTTGCACATAGCAACCAATCAGATTCTAGCTGACATTCTCTAGTATGTGATAGGAAAGTGAGAGGTAGAATCGGATTGGTTTCAATAGGCAACATTTCCACTTTTCCAAACCCACAGCTTAGCAAATCTGGCTCATAGTTTGTGTTGATGTTTTAGAACCAGTGGATACAAAATCTTTTTTTTTGGACTGCACTGAGACCATGTTGGAAGGTTGGCAGCATTTGTGAAGCATTTGTTAACAACAGATGTAACTTAAAGCCATGTATCACTACAAACAACTTGTCTTATTGATAATTGCTGCCACCATGTGCAGTTGTGTATGAGAAAATAATTGTGTACCTCCAGAAAATGTATTCATCAAATATCACCATTGCATTGACTGAATGGAACTACTTCCGATTCTTAAATATGTTACTGGTAACTCTAGCAAGAATATGGATATGTGAAACATTAACAACCTATGTGACATGTGGAAATCTGGCAATGGTGTAAAACACTTGCTTTCTAAACTCAAGGACATTTTCTAATAGCAATTTGATAAACTTGGTCATACATGTCAGTTATGCCCCCTTAACCACCTTAAGCACTCTACAAAAGGAGGACTAAGACATTCTGAATATAACACCCAAATCTGTCTGGAATGCTCCAGATGCACAGAACTGTAAACTTGGTGATCATTGGTATTGCTGTATGGATGCTAATATGTAATTGAAGGTCCCATCTGCAAAGTTTTTAAGATAATATGATGGAGTAGACGATAATGCCTGCACACTTCATCAACACACATTCCAAAGAGACTTATACATGTCTCATAGAACATTTGCCTGTCTTCTGGACTCCACCATTGCAACATGGCATGATCCTGTGCACTGTGGCTCTTCTATGTTCAACAATGCATGTATGTAAATAAGTAATTAAAGCATGTTGAAAACACTTTTTTTTACAGTTTTCCCACTTCTTGGTCCACTTTCTGAAGCTTTTCCTTCACTGGGTCTGCAACCTCAGACACCAAACTGATTTTGGTTTTCATCTCCTCATATTGTAGCTCAGATTTCATAGGCTTGGATTTAAACTCATCCAGGTGCACCTTCACCTTCTCCATTTTTTCTTTGACAATCTCCATACTTTTCTTGTTATACTCCACTTCACCCTCCAGTGTGGCAATGTCAATGGACGGCTGCTCCTCCACATTCTCCAAATCTTCTATGCGAGCACTCACTTCCCTTCGTTTTATCTGTATATTTTTCTTTGTGTCATTGGGGTAGATCCAGAAGTACGTGTGCCGTATGTTTATTCGCGGAGCGTATTTTCGTGTGCGTAAATTCGTTACACTCCCCTCGCTGCTGAATGTTAGACAGCTGGGATAAAGTATCATTCACTTTCTCTAGATGACTTATCTCTACTTCAACATCTCAGCTCAGATATCTGGCTCTGTGGAAATCGCAGGAGTAATAGTGGTTTTTATACACTTGGTCGCCATCGGCTGTAAAAGCTTCTCTGCGGTTTCTAGGTGATGTTCTTCTCTGCATAACTTCCCAAGCTTCATAAATTGTCGTTGTATCTAATACAATCCTGTGTCTGTGAGTAATCCTAAAAGCTTACTATGCCATCATCTAAATAATAGTCCAGATGGTTCAAGCATCTGATGTAGTGAAATAATATACAACTTTTAAGATATACAACATGCAATAATCCCTTCCAATAATTGTATCCAAGCAGTTTAATATATTAAAAAAAGTTAAAATTCTTAGATCATGCAAAAATTGGAATTTGGAATACAGCCTTACTGTAAATAAGTTACTTTAGTCACACATATTCCCCCCTTATAACAACCCGTGATCAAGAGAGGCAAACTGGTAAGCAAGTACAGTAAATCCTTTATAATGTAGCTCCTGATGTCTCTGCAGGCACTTAATTAGTACCCAGCAGCAAAATTGTATTGAATGTTGTATTGTTCCTGAGTGGTTCTGTGCCAGTGTTTTTGTACAGTAATCCTTAAATACTTCTTAAATAATTGCAGTTTTGTCAGCAAGACTTCCACTCTGCTGGATAATAGAGCAGGTCAAACTGAAATGTTTAGGAATAGGAATGCTAAAAATATTTTCACCAGTTTCCAAACTGGTTTATCAAATAGGTTCAAAAATTTGACAATTTGCATAAATTTTAGAGAAAGATAGAAAATCTAAGGTAAATTAAGGTAAAAATGATTACATTGTATAGTATTTTATAGTATTTTCCATGCAAATGACTATGCCCAGTCTCAGTGCTATGACTGAGTCAAAATAAAATAGTCAAACAGTAAAAAGGTAAACACTTGAAAAGGGACTTCACTTGATTTAGATGACAACTGAATATATTAAATGGAAGCTAAGGGTTTTCATTTTAGTGACTCCATATTATTCTCATTAATAAAATCTCATTAATAATAATTTAATTAATTACTGTATACATTATGTTTTAAAATTCATTTAGGATTTACAATAGCTAAAATATAGACTGTCTTAAATTTAAGTTCCATTATTTAGACCCCAAGGGGGAATGGTCTAAATTGTAAATATAGTTAGTAGCATCATAACATACTTATAAACAGGGTCAGATGCACCATTGGATACCTGGAGTGATCCCTCTAGGGTCAACACACACAAGAGGGTCCTGAAAAATGGGGTGCCCGCTGCCCTCTATACTGCCCTGGCAGTATTCCTTAAGTAAGTGCTGAATTAACATACGTGTTTTTACGATAAGTAAAATTGGGCTTGATCCAGAACTACGCTGGCTATCGTTAAGATGCCAGCCAGCAGCGTAAGATCGGCTTAAAAGCATGCGCAGGTCAGATGTTGCCCGGCGTAGCTACGGCAACGCCTGATCAACAATCGGGCGTCTGTAGCAGCACCGTAGTAACGCTGGAGGGGGCGTCCCCCAGCGTTACTACGTTCAGGTTAGTGTAGGTGGGCGGGGGGAGTTAGTTTAATGAGTTAGGGTTAGCGGGCATACGCTCCTGTGTGAGCGTATTTTCCCTTGTTTAGGCTAGCTGAAGTTAGGGTAGCCTTCAGCTGGCATAAGCGAGGAAAAATACGCTCGCACAGGGGGGGTGTCGGTCAGAGTGCACACCGATACGCTGTGCTTTACTAAACACAGCGCATCGGTGTAGGTCTGGATCAGGCCCATTGTGCATGCCTAGAACCCAAATATACACATGGAAACCATGGACGATTCATTCACAAACACGGACAACAAACTTAGGACTGATTCACGCATCAGCACAGAATGAGTTCCGCATGCGTAGCTAGAGGGGCCAGGCTCTTAATGCAAATGAGCAGCACACGGGCTACTAATGCACAGTAGTACCAACAAAGTTAGGACTGATTCACAAGTAGATGTGCCTTGCGTAAACTAACATGCACAGGGAATGTTAAGGTAGCCCTCGACCACTAGTAAGTTCATGAACCATATTGTTTGCTGTGAGGCCATGCGTCTTCTTACTTAGTCCAAGACACACCTGCTGTGTGTTTATAATCAATGGATTTTTTTAAATGAAATTAAAAAAGGCTTGTCTATTAAATCCTATGCTAATTTTCCATTTTGTAAAAGAACTTAACCTTGTAAAGGTGTCATTATTTGGTTATAGTTTGTTAAGGTGTATTGGTTTTTTTTGTTGTTTATCACACCCTCCTCTATAACAAGGTCAAAAGCCAATAAATAGAGATGAAGATTGAGTCTCACCCGATAAGTTCAGCAATGTAGGGTGAATCGGGACTGCATCACTGGTTAAGTTTCCCAGCTGGACATGTGTAGCTCACGTCAGGACTCACACTAATGCTACTATGTGCAGCTTGAAGCTTGTCCTCCCATACTGTAATATAGTTCTTCTCCGTTGCAGTGCGAGTTGGTTTGCGTTTTGATCTTGTTATAGAGAAGGGTGGGAGGTCCACAAGCTTGCACATATATTCATTCATATATCCTGTAGCTGTTAACTATTTTCAGAATATATTGATATTGGATTATCAGGATATTAGGTGTAATCATCTTTAATTCACAAACTATATATGTGTTGGGACATTTGTTTATTCAGTTGCCGCACGTTTTGAGGACTGGACATTCAAACACTAATTATTTCCTGTCCACCTTAACTGAATTATTATACTTCAAGTTTATCAATAGATCATATATTATATGTATAGGTTGGGAACAAGAGTATTGCATTTTATCAGTTGATGAAAGGAGCTGCTCTTACTATTGTTTTAATGAGCCCATAAATTTTAGTTTATTTCTAATAACTTGACACCCCCTTTGTTTAAAAACACCAATAAATGTTTTAATCTAATAAAAAACCTACACTTAAAAGTGTTAAATGCAAAGCACAGCATACCAACAACCTTTAGCATGCTGTCCCATATAGTACTAGAAGGCACCACATGTTCCTGTGTTGCAGGGCATGCTGTGATTTTTAGTACCATAATTGGAAGCATGACAAGGGTTAAAGGCATGCCATGCCATGGAGAACATGGCTGCAACAAATATTTGTATTTAAAAAAAATAAACAAGACCAATAATTTCAAATGTATCACTCTACAATGTTATCAAATAAAATGTAATGTCTAATTTGCCCTGTTATATCTAAGGTACTAATGTGCCCTGTTCCATAGAATGAATTCTGCACCGTTCCGTAGAATTACTTTTGCCTATTATGGCTAATGACTGGTGTCTCATTATGGTTACTGAATGGTGCCCCTTATGGGTTAATAATTAGTACCCCTTATGGGTTCATGAATAGTGCCCCTTTATGGGTTAATGATTAGTGATCCTTATGAAATAATAAATAGTGCCCCATTATGGGTTAATGATTAGTGATCCTTATGAAATAATAGATAGAGCCTCATTATTGGTCAATGATTAGTGATCCTTATAAAATAATAATAAATAGTGCTCCGTTATTGGTTAATGATTAGTGATCCTTATGAAATAATAAATAGTGCCCCATTATTGGTTAATGATTAGTGATCCTTATGAAATAATAAATAGTGCCCTATTATTGGTTAATGATTAGTGTCCCTTATGCCCCATTCTGTATACAAAAAATATTTTGCCCAATAATATTGTTCAATTATTTTAATGTCCTTTAAGTAAAATTATTAATTAAAAATCCTACTTATATTTATGCTGTCTTCTTTCTGCATAGGACATGTTTTAGGTGCCTTGGATACTCCGTCCAATCTTCATGCGGGCCCCATGTTCTTCATGTGGGATCCCGCGAGATGGTCCTTTTTCTTCAGTGTCCCTGAAGGGAAAATGACTGTGTGACATTTGGTCCCCCACTTATAACCTTTGACGGGGCATACTGTGCCTTCTAGTACTATATACGATAGCATGCTAAGGGTTATTGGCACGCTGTGCTATGTATTTAACACTTACAAATATATGTTTTTTTATTTTATTTAAATAAGGGCCACCATCTGTGGCGATTTAAAGACAGAAAATTCGCCGGAGCTTTAAGACCGCATATACTCAATCTAACAGCGCAGTAGCACTTTTCTGAAAACTCCAGCCGCAATTGCAATTGCGGCCGGAGCTCTGCATACGACCCAAAATCACCGGCAAACTACAATGATGTTCGTCGATTTTTTCCAGCGAGATAACTTGCTTCTTAGTAAATAGTACCACTGCTGGTACTCAGACCACTGTCAACTGGGCAAGGGAGGGAGAGGGAGAGGGAGAGAGAGAGAGAGAGAGAGAGAGAGAGAGAGAGAAAGAGAGAGAGAGAGAGAGAGAGAGAGAGAGAGAGAGAGAGAGACTGTTACTCTGTATTAGAAAAAACTTTCTCCTATGTACATCCTCTCCGTATCCTTAATTAGGTCCACTGGTTCTCTTACAGTGTTAGAGATGCCACATTGCAGAGTGTTTAGAAATATAGTGGAATAAATTATTCTTTTTACCCTCACACTATTTTTAAGTTGTCAACAGATGGATTGCAGTCCTCGATTATTAACCGCATACATTTTAAATTCTAATATCCTGTTATTTTTAGTTGACTAAACAATAGTTCAAAATAACTGTAATTGAACTTAACCTACTTGAAAGTTCTAGTCTCAGTGGAATATTTGTGTTCACATTATACAATTTTATCACTGACTTTTATTTAAGTGCCTAAAATATCAAAGTACCTGTAGAGATGATAAAAATATTTTAGCATGCTAGTTCTCTTGTGCATTTTGCTCTACAATTATTACCACACCACTAGAAAGAACAAAACAAGACATGATATATTGGTGAGCAATGTTCAAAAGATGCCAAGCTAGTTCTGCACAGCAAGCCAGCTGAAAAAAACTTATTGACAGCTCAAAACTTTGCTGCAGATTTATGAGAGCCAGAAATTGGTTTCTCTGTATCTAGCTTTTTTGTCAATATGCATTTTGTGATACGGAAGTTAATAGAATGGCTTGCGTTCATTTTAGTGCAATAGATAATTTTCTACTATGCAGCTTTTCATTCTCATTCCATAAATCCTTTGAACCTTTTCATTATGAGATTTGGCACATCTTTAGACCACAAACACATAATTCTGTTGTCATAAACAATGACCTATCATGTATTAATGGAAAATCCCAAGTTAATCATCTATTGTTCTTCTGAAATGGCAAAGGATTGTAAGCTCATTTATTATTGCATTTTACTTTAGAATTGTGCTTATAGTTAGTTAAATATTAGTGGCCTGCACATTATTATTATCTAATCATTTTCATATACAGTGCTTTTCATGCTTGGACACATTAGACTCTTGGGGCTAGACTTACTAAACTGTGAAAATGAAAAATGCCCATAGCAACCAATCATATGCTAACTTTCACTTTCCTATTACAAACTACAGATTTGCTGCTAAAATCTGATTGGTTGCTATGGGAAACATCTCAACTTTTCCTTTGCCACCATTTGATAAATCTAGCCCTTGTGGCCAAATTTACTAAGCTGCGGGCTTGGAAAAGTGGAGATGTTGCCTATAGCAACCAAACAGATTCTAGCTCTCACTTTCCTGTTACATACTAAAGAATGTCAGCTAAATTCTGATTGGTTGCAATAGGCAACATCTCCACTTTTCCAAACCTGCAGTTTTATAAATCTTGCCCGTGGTCTTATTTCTGTAAAAGTTTATGCTTAATCTCTTGAATAAAATTATGAGATTTATGGCAATAAATCAAATTATGAATAAAAAAAAGTGTTATTTCGTCGATATTCAAACAAATATTATTATGAATTTAAATAAAATGTTCAGCCGCAATGCACAAATAAAGGGATGAATTTGCCACTGTGGCAATTGCTATTTTGACACTGATGCAGCCAACAAAATATTAAAAATATTTTTAGATAGGACAGGGTTCCAAGTCGATTGTTCCTATTTTGACATGGTACCCCACTTAAGATGTTGTGGGAAATGGAGTTTTAGGTTTAGGGGATGGTTAAGGTTAGGTTGCATTAATGGGACAGGATGAAAACTTAGATGTCGGCATTGGAAGCTTCATTGTCACAGGACCAGCGCTATTTGGGAAGGAAACTGTCAGAATACAGATCATCAAAGCAGAAAACTAGATTCTGTTAATATTACATAATATTTTAAAAATGGCTCATCTCACGTATATTATTGTCCATCATTACTTTCAGAAGTGAAGATCAGAATTTATAAAGAGGACATGATATCCTTCGATTCCTGTGTGACAACTTCTATTCACCATAATGAACCTATCTCTTCCCCTTCTTCAGAGTTTTTACCATGCTCCTCTCTACCATATGAAATCTCCTACAGGGCCATTTCTAGGGGCAAGTGAGCTGTGTTATTGCATGGGGAACACCCCTAGATGACTTAAAGGGGGCACCCAGTAGGGCAGCCCCCCTTTAGGTCATGCAGCTCTCCCCCGGGCCGCCATCGCCATATTTTGG
>WWET01000202.1:106120-117011 GCA_011038615.1 Limnodynastes dumerilii | reverse complement strand
TAACTATACGCTGTCATTTGGGATCTTAAGTGACGTGGTAGCGTTCATTTAAGATCCTAAGTGTCAGTCCTCGCCCACTTTCTCTCATTTCCCTGCCTCCCCCCGCCCCTTTCCATGCAAATCCTTAAGATCTTAAAGATTCGCTGCACTTAAGATCTTAAGTGCTTGCGTGCGATTCAAACTTACGCTCTTAGCGAATTGACGCTCCTAACCGCTACGTAGACGGCGTTGCACTATTACTACGCATGCGCAGTTTTGCGAATTTTCTAGGATCTTAAATATACGCTCCTAAGTGCCGTGGAAATCGTATCTCTGAATCAGGCCCAATATTGTGTATAGGTCACAGTTGTTCTCTGGATTGTGTACTGTAGTCACTGGTATACTCTCTATATTGTATATATGTCACTGGTGTGCTATGGATTATGCAGAGTGGTCACTGGTATGCTCTCTATATTGTGTATAGGTCAATGGTGTGCTTTGGATTGTGTACAGTGGTCATTGGTATGCTCTCTATATTGTGTACAGGTCACAGGTGTGCTCTGGATTGTGTAGAGTGGTCAATGGTGTGCTCTCTATATTTTGTATAGGTCACAGGTGTGCTCTGTATTGTGTAGAGTGGTCACTGGTGTGCTCTCTATATTGTGTATAGATCACAGTGTGTATACATCACAGATGTGCTCTGGATTGTGTAAAGTGGTAGCTGGTGTGCTCTCTATATTGTGTATAGGTCACAAGTGTGCTCTGGATTTTGCAGAGTGGTCATTGGTGTGCTCTCTATATTGTGTATATGTCACAGGGGTGCTCTGGATTATGCAGAGAGGTCACTGGTGTGCTCTCTGTATTGTGTATAGGTCACAGTTGTTCTCTGGATTGTGTACTGTGGTAACTGTTATACTCTCTATATTGTGTATAGGTCACTGGTCTGCTCTCTATATTGTGTATAGGTCACAGATGTGCTCTGGATTGTGTAGAGTGGTCACTGGTGTCTCTTCTATATTGTGTATATGCCACAGGTGTGCTCTGGATTGTTTAGAGTGGTTACTGGTGTGCTCTCTATATTGTATATATGTCACTGGTGTGCTATGGATTGTGTAGAGTCGTCACTGGTATACTCTCTATATTGTGTGTAGGTCATTGGTCTGCTCTCTATAATTTGTATAGGTCACAGGTGTGCTCTGGATTGTGTAAAGCGGTCACTGGTCTGCTCTCTATATTGTGTATAGGTCACAGGTGTGCTCTGGATTGTGTAGAGTGGTCACTGGTGTGCTCTCTATATTGTGTATAGTTCCCTGGTGTTAACATCTTTCCAAGGAGCCCATGACAGCTAAATCCAACTCGTATCTGAAGCATTCTTTTGTAATCTATTTGTAATCTATCAGCTTTCATTGTTCTTTTAGTTAAATTCTATGGACCTAATGCAGACCTGACATTAAACTTACAAAAGGCTTTGATTGAGGTGCAAAACACATATGCAGCTCTAAATGCCTAAGAAAGAATAACAGATTGCACTTGGACATGGTACAACCAAGCACACTGCAGATCATTCCCAGATCAATTCTCTTTACTACAGGTATCTCTGGAGAAGATAAATAAAATCAAATGGAGTAAAAGCATTTTCACATCATGCAAAAATTGTGTCCTCCTAACACCTAATGTACACACAAATGTACATTTTTATTGTGAACGACTTTGCCTCTAAGTCTGTTTTTATAGCTTAAAAACACAAAAACTAAATAATACCTATAACTCTACTAGCAATAAATATTATTACAGTAAACTCATAAATATCCAATAATTATTTCTGTTTACTATGTGTTCACTTTTAGCTTGTCAGGGTTAATTAGCATAAGAAAATAGTTTAGCACTGATATTTTGGTATATTTTAAATTGTAAATTGACACCTCCATATCGTGTTATAACAATAAACCTATTAAATGCACAGCACCTGTATTTGTCTGTCTAGTGACAGCAAACACCTTTGACACATTGTCTTCTTCCTTTCCCTGTTAGAATAGTGTCATCAGTATCTGACAGATTGGATTAGTGTACAATAATTAGAGTTTCTTGCACTTCCTTTTAACAAAGCTATGAGGAAAATATTGTACGTGTGACCAGCAATTGATTAGGTGCATTGTTTAATGGTTACAAAGATAGGGTACTCCAAAAGGTGTAGCAAGCTCACATCCCTGTCATTATCCTTGTCACTACAGTTCTCAAACTTTAAAGCCCTGAAGAATGTGTTGGTTGTTATAAAATAATAATAAGACTAGAACAAATAATTCTTGTTATTATGTGCACCAGCTTTGAAATATGCAGCCCATTATGATTCATGTAGTCTTATAAAGAACATGGAAGTTGAGAACTCTGCTGCAAGAAATCTAGGAATGGAAATACTCAATAATGGAAAATTCCCTAAAAATGTACAGGACATAGCGTGCAGAGAAACGTCTCCATTGCACAGTAGCACAGTGTTTAATATCTAATATCAATAAAAAAAAATACACATTCACAAACAATGTAGCAATTAGCATGCACATAAGGATTATTCATGATATAAATAGAAAAAAATGAAATATATTACTTTTTTTTTGACGCAGCCCATTTTTTTTTCAAGTGGTTTTATCACACAATAATTTCAGTTTATATCATGGTTGTATAGAAATGAAAATGAAGCCTATAAAGCATCATTTGGGAAATAACAATCAGTAGTACTCAATGTGAACACTTCAGTTTTTTTACATGTTCCAATCTTTAATTATTGCATGAAAAGTGTTAGAAACAATGGACTGCATCCAGACTCTCATTAGCATTGCTTTTAGATCTCCGAGTGCACAGTGTGGAGTAAATAAGACTAAAAAAGTTTCATTATAACAATTACTACATTTTAAGGATTTCCTAGGCTTAACTCTCTATATTTCTCATTATTAAATAACTATGTTTAAGCTGTTTGCATTGTATGGGTAGCAAGAATTACAATTATACATCTTAAATATGATAACATCAGTGTTTTTGCCGAAATGTAGTATTTTAAAACACACACAAGAAAGTTTACATGGCTATTTAGCTACATTTTAATCCTGATTGTAAAAATTAAGGATAACCTTAAAAAACACTAGACAATGTTACCTAACCTTAATAAGAAAACACAGACACTCAAATTTGCAAAAATGTATTTCCTTTGGCTGATTCTGAGTTTGAGGGTAAGGGCAAAACAGGGGTAGACCAGAGCAAAATCATGTTGCAATATAAGAGGTACAAATGATTTTTAATTATTTTAAATGCAAAGAAAATATTTTGCACATAACTCATATAATGCATAGGTTTATGTTCACTCTGTAGATTACTGTTTAGCCAGGACATGTTCCCTCTAAACTCTAGCTCTATTTTCATAATTTATCATTTACCTTCTCTTGCAGAATGAAATGGTTTAGTCATGTTCTACACTTACACCTGTCACCTGGAGCAGCCCCATAGGTTGTTTTTGAGATGGTCTCCTTTGGTTGCAGAGAAGGCTCTGCAGCAAACAATGGACTTTCTAATACAGGGAATGGGTGGCCAACATGCTGTGGTCTGTGAAGAAAAAAATATACATTAAAATGTTATGTAATCTTCTAAAAATCTCTTTTATTTGTTTCTCCATTTGTATTTTTTTAACCGGCTGCAAATAGACATTTTAGATCATACTGTAATTAAGCATTACCAAAGCCTTTTAAAGTGATGCTATTGTTAAAAGTACTTAGATATAACAAAATAATTTATTTAGTTTATTAAATGGTTTAGATACTGAAAAAAATAAAAAAGATTTGCATGAAGCATCAGCTTCTTAGGTGTGAATCAGGGCCTATGGCCCAGATCCTCAGGTCCGCCCATCAGTGAAATTACGTACAGCACATACGTAATGTCACTGTTTTGAAGGTTGTGCACATGCACACAACCTTCTTACACCGTCGTATGGGTCGGTCGCGTATGTTGCGTCCGGGCGGGTTACGGGAGAGGGGCTGCCCCATCATTTACGATTGTTGTATCTCTGCCGTCAAGGCATAGATACACATGTAAATGAAGGGACGGGTGGTGGATGGCTCATTACGATCATGTATGCGGCCGTAAGGCTGCATACATGATAGTAAAAGTTAAGGTAGGAATCCAGATTTACTTCCGAGAGCGGGGAGTGCAAGGGGGCGTGCGCTCCCCACTACGAGGACAGCTGTAATGACCTTGGGCGTCCGTAAGGCACCCATAGGTCTGGATCCGGCCCTATGTTTCTATTTTCCGATGAACACATTTTGGTAGTAAATTTTTATTGTATTTACTTTATATTTTCATAAGAAATACGTATAAGAGAGTAAATTTAAATGTCTAATAAGACAAACTAACAAAATTACAAACATAAAAAGTATTTTCCTTGAAAAGCTCTTGAAAAGATTGAAAGGATATTTTGGCTTATGTAATATACAATATAACCTCATTCACTGTAGAAACTTGTTAAACCAAATGAGAAGTTTCTTCATTGACTGCATGTGGGTGCGATTAGCGACAGTCCTGGACTAATTTAAGTTTTCCATTTGCATTTGCAATGACGGATGGCCATTCGAAAGCCTGGATTAGTCAATATAGAAAGAACAAAAATATACTGTACATTCGGGGATGAGGGAACATGCAGGATTGCAACCCTGCCCCTCTTTCAGACGGGGTTGGAAGCATCATTTGACAGACTCTGGATCATACTGATTATATATGATTATAATATGACAATACATAATCTTCAACAATATTTATAACATTATGCGTATCAGGTACATGTACAGGTAATAATAAATATATATAAATGAATGGTGGTCATACACTCTGCAATGACAGAGGCTCCTGACATAGGGCCAGATCCAGACCCACGCATGCATCACGTGTGTGGGTCTGTAAGTACGTTCACGTAGCAGGGAGTGTGCGCCCCCTGAACTTCCCGCTCTTGGTGATAAATATGGACACTTTACGTGATTTACTAAGCTGTGGGTTTGGAAAAGTGGAGATGTTACCCATAGTAACCACTCAGATTCTAGCTTTCACTTTACTATTACATACTAGTGAATATCAGCTATAATCTGATTGGTTGCTATGGGCAACATTTACCCCTTTCACAAATTTGGACACAACTCTATAGATCACCTACACAACTTACAAGTATTAATCCGTTCAGTAGAATACATTGTAAGCCACACTGCACTGCTCTATAGTATCAGGACTATTTTCAATTTTTATACTGTTTCTTTATCATTTTTGCAAATAAAAGTGCATTTCCTGCAAAAAAAAAACATATCTACCTTGAAACAATTACATGTATTTGTGTATCCTGCTGCAATACACCGCTCAGTCCATTTGTCTATGCTTTACTGTATACATTTTGCAAGCATGTAGCCATTCTATGGGCCATTCTCTGCGTGACATACAAATTCTTGCTTTTGTATGCATTAAAACTCTGTATATTAATTCTGTATTATTAATATATTATGGAATATAATTATTTTAATGTATTATTAATATATTCTGTATATTAAAACTTTAATCTTATTTTTTTTTTATGGTATTATTGTAATATATTTTGAAATTCTCGTCCCTTATTTTTACTGTAGCACTTGACTGAAAACCCAAAAAACATCTGCTGAAAAAGATGTAAGGCTGAAAATTTTAATGAATTTTGTCATAAAATAAGAATATTTAAATTCAATTAATATGTTCTGCAAACCTATTTTGCCTTATTTCATTGCCTGTTTCTTAATTTCTTATTCTTTTATAGAATTATGTTAATTTGATAGAAGATTTTTCTCCAGTAGAATTTAAGTTAGATATAAAAAAAAAAAATCTTAAAGTACATTATTTCACAAATCAATATTGTTCATTCAAATCAGAAACACATTTAAACAATCATATTATATAAACACATTTTCCAAATTCAAAGCATTAAGAATTAAAAAAGGAAAGTACCTGTTACAGAGCATTATTGCAGCAGATGCACCACTGAAAATGAGTACGCCCAATCTATAATTATATAAGTAGAAATTCTGGAGAGGTAGTACTTGGAATAAGGAATTGATATGTATAAGCAAAGAGGTTGTGAGGTGTAATGCAGCAGCTTTAACAAGTTGCATGTTTTAAAGTAATTTTAATTATTAAAGTGACAAAAATGAGCTTCTTCTAAATATTTTATTTAAATCACAAAAAAAACTCTAAAATAAAAAGTATTAAAAATGACAATAATGTGCAGCAATGCAATGTTACTCAATCATTAAAATTTATAATAGTAGGAATAGTAGGGCTGGATCCATATCTCATGTGTTTTATGTACGCACAGAGGTTTGGTAGTCCGCATTGAAGAGGGGGATTGAACTTCCCTTTCACTCCTCTCTTACATGCGTATTTGGCAGCACTAACGCAACCTTAAGTGTCCCATGCGGATCAGCGATCTGAATGACTGCTGATTTACACGGAACTATTAAACTCATTATATACTGTATAATCGCTGAACTTACACCTATAAAAACAGATATAAGCCGCAGGTCTAGGTCAGGTCATGATCATTGGTAAATGGATCAGCATTCCTGGGAACTTGTATATGGATCACAATCCCTGGTAACTATATTTATCTATATCTAAAGAGGAAAGTTGTGTTTATAGCTTGCATGTTTGCCTTTGGATTGTGACCTCTAAACATCCCACGTATAAACTATATGCCTCATAAATATCCAATACAATATTGAATAAGTTAACATTATATTTTATTTATTTAGAACTAATACATTTATTTCAATGTAAATCGTTAATAATAGTTATCATTGAAAACAACTAAATGCATACTGTACACTTTTACACAAATGTGTTCTTGCATACATTTTATGTGTAATATACGCATTTACAGTTAGAAACTGTTTTATTCATATTGAAATTTCATTAAAGTCCAGAACAAGACATTACATTCTAATCAGTATTTGAATTCAAGAAAGCACGCAATCAAAATTGTCTTCTGCACTAGCATAGAAAGACTCAATTTAAGATAGCTGTATATTTCATTTTAATCAGTAGATCCTTAATCTAAGTGTTTATGAGAACTAAAGGTTAGATTGGGCTCAAGATATGAATTCCGTGTGTATCATAATGAAGTAGGAAACTTGACAACACTTCTCTGATCATAATACCAATCAGTGGTACTGCAGTAAAATGCATATTTAAATATCATGTATTGTTAATGTCTGAGAACATGGTAACATTTTTTTTTGCTTTAAACAGTGTGTTACTGGGTTTTACTATAATATTTATAATATAGTATAGTATTTTTAAGGTCTGTTTGTCTATCTATCTATCTATCTATCTATCTATCTATCTATCTATCTATCTATGTTTGGACAATATATTCATATTTTAATACATTCTGTTTTTCTCTTTATTTTCATGCTTTTAAATACTTCAAAAATGTTTATGATCTCAAACTATATTTATTTTTAATTAATATGAATAAACTTAGGTAAGTTCATCAAAACTAGCCACTATCTACTCACCTGAACACATTTCTGTCACTCAGTAAATATTGTTATACATTTACATTTACATGTACATTTAAAAAAAAATCAAATGTCGTAGATTGTTTTAATTGCGTGCTTATCATTTAATTACTTGTTCTGGGATTGGGCTATCTAAATGTGGGAATTTCCTCTAAAATATATTTCTATTTATCCTTAGTGTGCAAGGGCTCTTCACAAAAGCAAAATAAGCAGAGGACAACTAATTCTTTAAATAATGTCGCCTGGCTAGTTCCATGGGGAAAATAATGGAAATGTGATACATAGTGACATCTTTTATCTTAATACCAAGATTAACATTGACCACTTGTTAGGCAGATCTGTTTTGTTCCTTGCCAAGTGCAGATTAAAACACGAGTTAACATATTTAAGAGTAAAAATGAGATTTAATTATTCAGGATAGAATTATTTACATGTGCAAAAGTGCATCTGGAGAGTATTCATAAGTATACCTTTTTACCCTAAGAGCAGGATTTATATCAACGATTTTTATTTCCACAAATAATAAAGCCAAAAAATAATATACAAAAGCTGCTAGACAACCTACTATCCAAATCCAAACAATACAAAACTGTTCCCTCTGCCTACACAGTCACAGATGTACAATATCCTTAAAGCGGTCAAATTGTCTGAGTCAGCCAGGTAAGGGGACTAAGCCTGTTAACATTTCATGCAGCTTGAGGTTTCCAATTGTCTTAAAACTGTGCTATATTTTACCTTATATCCCATCATTAAAATACATTTGTACATGGAAAATATTAGGATAAAGTAGCTGAATAACAACTTGCTTGCACTATAGACCATATTATTAGAGTGAAAAATATTCCAGAAACAGCACACAGTAGCAGCCTACATTTTCTGCTTGAGTTATATAAAATTACACCCCAAAAAAATACAAATGATATATTTTTGCCATGAAAAGTGTTCATTAGGTGTATTTGTACCACTAAGTAAACCATATATTAAATTCTGATTTATAAATTTTAATATGAACTCAGTTAAAATTGCTTCCAATACACTTTTCTAATGCTTTTACTTTTGTTTCAGTCACTGTGTTTTACAAACCCAGAACTATAATTCACATTTGTATGCTATTTTATTACATACTTGGAGTTTGTTACTGCACCGACTTCAGCATTTTATAATGAGATGCTGACAAAAGTACAATGTAGCAGTTATAGCAAGAGCACTTCTCCCATGAAAATGTAAAAAAACAAATGCCTTGGTATAAAACAACAAATATGACCCCTACTTTGCAGTTATTTTACAAGTATGTTCACCAGAATCATAATACTTCAATAAAAAAGTGTGTTGCTAGGGCCATATCAACCTACACAATTAGTCGAGTCTTGAGAAAGTCTTTTTTTCACAGTTCAGACTAAGAATAACCAGACAAATACTTCTTTGTCTGAGTATAATGAAAATCCTGCAATGCTTTGCTTTTTCTACAGTAAAAGCCAGTGACATTTACCTTTGTCATGTACAATGAATTATCAATTGGTTTTGCATTGATCAAAAATGCAATTTGCATTTAAATAATTCTTGTACATTGTTGTTCACTCATTATAAACACACTTGTGTCCATTTTTAGATCTGGAAAAGCACCTTTGGGAGCCTGGTGATTGCTGGTCACAGTCTTGGTCACTAATGTCTTTACTCCAGGGTTTACTAAGGGTCATTTTCATTACTATCATAAGCTTATATGCCATTTGTACACTTTCAGGCTGGAGCATAGAATATACACACACAATACATTCTGCGCTGAATGGATTTATTAGTTAGTAGTGAGATCAATATACATTGCCAGGAGATAACATTATGTCATTATTCTTATTTGTATCAAAATCAATGGTGAGAACTGTGGCATTACAAGGGGAATAGTGTGCATCAATTTAGTATCCTCTGTGATCTATTCAAAGGTGAAAGTAGTTTGCTTAAGTTAAGCACTTTCCACAGAGTTGTTCTCAAAGCCTAACACTATAATAAATATAACATTAATTATGTTTTAATAAATTGTGAGTTTTGTTAAAACATTGTTTAAAAAAAGTATTAAAGATAAATAATTTTCAAATGGAAACAAGGATGTTCCTAACAATCTCATTATTAGGGATTGGACAACTAAGGGTTAACAATTAGTACAAAGGAAGTTAATTGGGAAGTGGCAGAAAATAATGGGGTTATTTACTTGTTTATTTATTTACTTTGAAAAATGCCACCCTCCTCCAACTGGCTATATCCCTTTAAAAGCTGCTATCATATGCCCGGGTGTCGATTGGCATACCTACCCATTAAAACAAAAAAGAGAAATGAATATGACTGTTTTTCGAAATAGAGACAACCGAAAAAGAACTTTTGGCTGTCTCTATTCTAAACAGCTACTATTAAGAATTTTTTCCCTGGTGAAGAAAAACCCCTTCACAACAGTTGGCCAAATCAAGAACACTCTCCAGGAGCTAGGTGTATATGTGTCAAAGTCAACAATTAAGAGTAGACATCAGAAGAGTGAATGTAGAGGGTTCACCACAAGATGTAAACCATTGGTGAGCCACAAACACAGGAAGACCAGATTACAGTTTGCAAAACAACATCTAAAAAAGCAATTACAGTTCTGGAACAACATCCTATGGACAGATGAGACAAAGATCAACTTGTACCAGAGTGATGGGAAGAGAAGAGTATGGAGAAGGAATGGAACTGCTCATGTTCCAAAACATACCACCTCATTAGTGAAGCATGGTGGTGGTAGTGTCATGGCGTGGGCATGTATGGCTGCCAATGGAACTGGTTCCCTTGTATTTATTGATGATGTGACTGCTGACAAAAGCAGCAGGATTAACTCTGAAGTGTTTCGGGCAATATTATCTCCTCATATTCAGTCAAATGCTTCAAAACTCATTGGAAGGCGCTTCACAGTGCAGGTGGACAATGACCCGAAGCCTACTGCATAAGCAACCAAAGAGTTTTTAAAGGCTAAAAAGTGGAACGTTATGCAATGGCCAAGTCAATCACCTGACCTGAATCCGAATGACCATGCATTTCACTTGATGAAGACAAAACTGAAGGGAAAATGCCCTAAGAACAAGCAGGAACTGAAGACATTTGCAGTAGAGGCCTGGCAGAGCATCACCAGGGATGAAACCCAGCGTCTGGTGATGTTTATGCGTTCTAGACTTCAGGCTGTAATTGACTGCAAAGGATTTGCAACAAAGTATTAAAAAGGGAAAGTTTGATTTAGGATTGTTTAGTTTGTCCCATTACTTTTTGGTCCCTTAAAAAGTGGGAGGCACATATAGAAACCGTTGTAATTCCTATACGGTTCACCTGAT
>WWET01000202.1:95033-105695 GCA_011038615.1 Limnodynastes dumerilii | reverse complement strand
AACTAAATCATATACTCTTTACATTATCTTAGCATTAATCAAATTCTCCCTGTGATAATTTTCTATAAAGTGTTTACATCAAATAACATAATAAACACATTACAACCCTATTTGTTGGTAAAATGAGTTTATTTAATTTAGTTAATTGTGATCAAATTATCCTCATGTCAAACACCTATGTTTCCTCAATAACAGGGATTTGTATTATGTAGGTCCTCATTATGGTAAATAATTCAAGTACAAACAAAGTTAAATAACGTGTTTAATTATAGGGGTAATATAGATGCCTAATATGGGGGAATATTTAAGCAAAAATAAGGAGGAATAAAGAATTTTGTTATTTGAAATATATATAAAATATCCAATAATAAAATAAAAATTCTTTATCTCTTATCTCTTTCTTATTCCTCCCCTTTTCCAAATAATGTTGCTCCTTGGACACGGAAAAGTACTATAGCCCCTATGTAGTATATTTTTATATTTTGGAGGTGGTGGAAATTTACATGGTGCCTAGCGACAGCCTAACTCCTAATTTTGTCTCTGATAATAATACAGCAATCTTCACCTGTTGGGACTTTCATTTAAAAGATGGAAAACTATTTTACTACAACCACCCCACATAGAATATAAGTTAAATATTGTCATTGCAGCTTTATTTATAATACACTCAATATATAAATTCTGCATTAGTTGAATTAATAGTAGTAAAGCTGTATAGAATTAATTGCAGGAACATCTGCCTTTGCTTCACAGTGAAAATGAAATGAAATAAAATTGAACTGCCTTGTCATTTATCTCTAAAGCATATCAATTTTTTATTAAATATTAAAGGCAAATGGTCTTCAGCTGGAATATTATTTGACATAATCAATGAATAGGGTTCCCTATGTGCTATTTGCATGCAACAATGTATACATAGAAATGTTAAACATATGAATCAATATTCACTAGAGGCTGCAGGAGAGGGAGGGTTAGGGTCAGGCTGCAGGAGATGGTGGGTTAGGGTTAGTCTGCAGGGAAGGGAGGGTTAGGGTCAGGCTGCTGGGAAGGGAAGGTTAGGGTAATGAGAGGGGAGGATTAAGGTTAGAATTAGGAGAATGGTTGGGGTACTCTTTTCCTTTTCCTTTCGGAGCACCGACAGTTCAGTGCTCTGTGGATCGTTTGCTATGCTTCATCAAGGCATATGCAATTGAACTTCCAGTCAGTTTAAAACTTCTTTACGAAGACCCACACTTGTGCCAAGGTACCAACTACAGGATTTGAATACACAAAAAAGTTTGTAAGAAGACAATTTTTCATCTCTGAACAGTGTGGGGGACTACTCTGCAAATGCATAGTATTGCACATTAGTTACCGCCTCTTAGAGAGAGAGTGTATGACTTATCCTGAGAGATTGAACGGGTGATGGTCCATTGTCACAGTTACAATGAGTAACATCTGCTGTGTGAATGCGCAGTGTGTTCCCACAGCCAGATTTACGCATACCACGTTCGTATATTGGCTTTCGTTATTAAGTCTGAATCAGGTCTTTTGAGTGTACAGCAAAATTATTTTACACCTTTACAAACTATGCTGCAATCAGACTGTTTGGATGAAAATGTGTTTCGTGTTTCCGTAAGCATCCAAGGAAAATATATTCCTTTATTGCACATAAATAATGAGCAGATTTTATTTTTAACTGTTATGTTGGGTTCAGCTAGGAAATGCCACCTGTCCACTCCACAATATTCTGATTGTATTTGCCTTACCCTTAGTACAGCATGGTTTTGTAAAGGTTTACATTTACATATGGTTTTCTGTTTTTCACAAACTTTAAACTTCCCTCTCCTGCAGTTCATCATAGTATAGCCAAGGTGCTGATTTGCTTTTATTTTTGCTCTTGCTCATAACTCTTGATTAGTCTCATAAATATACAACCTTGGAACCTTAGTGTACAAAGCAATAGTAAAAATAAGTAGTCATTTTCTCATTCCCAGAGACTGTTAAAATTCAATTATAACTGTCAATGGCATTCATTTATTATAAATGTAATATATGTTAATTATTGTTTTAATATTACTGATAAACATACAGCCAGCAATCATTATCAATTAACATTTTATATTTGCTTCTATATAAAAATTAATGAGATTTAGTCGAGTTTACATTTAATTTGAATGTACATTCAGAGTTATTGCACATTCACATTAGTGGCATGAAATAGACTGCTATAAAAAAAAATAACCCAAACACAAAATTAGTTTTGTTCAGATTTTTTTTAAATATGATATTTTAAATAAACCCTTATAACTAGGACGTTAAAATTAGGACCTTGTAATTAATGAATTAATGTTATTTCATAGTGTAACTATTTATATATTTAATAATTAATGGCTTATATAAGGGCTAGCTATAGGTATAAATTATATATTGTTATTATTTGTCTTTATTAGCACCAATTTGCAATTGACACCTTTTTATCATCACACTGACTTACATTTCCATTTAAACACAAATATATTTAACTATAGCTTTAAATGAATTTGCTGAAACCATCAATGAATATTTATGTATGGCTCTCTTCTACTCAAGCTTATGAGAGGATTACGATGCTAAGTCTTGTTTAGACACAGAGAATGAAGAATTGTCTACTGCACTTTTATCCAACCAATCACAACTGGCATGATTTTAATAGGCTTTCCTGAGATTCGTAATATAACAAGAAATGTCACTGTAAAGGTCAGTGTTTTTACCTGAAAAGGTCTTTTAAAAGTTGCTTTTTTTAACAAATGATTACTCAAAGTCCAATTGATTTACAACTTAAGGGGCTGTAATTTTCGATGGTATCAATTATTATGTTTTGTCTGTTAAAATAGTAGGGTCTTTAGCAAATGAAGAAAAACTTCTTTGTATTTGAAAGACACTATGCTAAGCAATATCATCTCACTTCCCTGAACATTATTTGGAACCAGACAGACTATCACTAAGTGATAATGCTAAATGAGACAAAAGACTTCCACATCAATTATTTGAAATCCCATATTGCAGTACTATTCCATCTGGTTCTTTGCTTTTATCTCTGCAAATAAGACTCAGCTTTATCAAACCTTTCACTTTAGTAAAAAAAAAAAGAAATTAAACATTTAGAATTTTTCAAGGAATTAGTAATAATGTTTTATAACATGTTTTGCAATAATGAACACTGAAAACTATAACTAAAAATATATTTAACTCCAGCAGTAAAGTCCTACATTCACCAAAACATGCATATAAGCCAGGCAATTTTTTATTATATTATATTCAATGTAAAGTTCTAACTTTATAATTTTTTTAATTTATAAAAAAGAATAGAACAAATGATTATAAACAATTCTCAAGATTTGACTTTCAAAAACAGAGCTAATAATATTATCACTTGCAAATGAAGTTACCTGTGTGGTGTCTCTATACCTGCTCACAACACTGCAATAAAACCCATTTTATCTAATTTGCTTTTTAGGTGTTATCTTTGAATTCAAATTTTACCTTAAACCTCACATACTGTACAATCTGTTTCTAAATCCTGTGGCATACATCTAAAAAACAAAATATACAAATACCTCAGACAAAAACGCCTGTTCATTCACTAATCATCTACTGTATTGAAAACAGCAAAGCTCTCCTTATTGGTCTCCCACAATATAAAATTATTCCCCTTTATTCTATATTATATAAAGCAATTTGACTAATTATACACTTTGGACCTGATACAGATCTCTGTGTGCGCGCAAGTCACACCGCGATCTGTATCAGGTTCAAAGTGTATAACTTCTTATTCGGCCTGATAGATATGTTATTTGGCATGGAAGGAAGGATTGCACATGGATCTGCGTCCACACAGACGCAAATGCATGTAGAACTGCTGCTCTCCCCCCCTGACCCCTCATTAACATGCCTAAGCTCTCCTGTCTAGTTGGGTTTAAGCAAGTGAAATTGAAGAAACGTCCCATTCTATGGAAGGACTTACAACACGTAACATCCAAAGGATATAACATGTCAACATCTGGCTAATGTTACATGTCAATATATTTTAAAAGATATGCATCCAGTCTTTTACTTCCATCCCCTTGAATGTTCCCAGTCATCCACTTCTGCCAATTGCTCCATTTGTGCCCCTTATATGTGTCCAGCCTCTATTTGTACCCCTTATATGTGTCCAGACTCCTTTTGTTCCCCTTATATGTGTCCAGACTCCTTTTGTGCCCCTTAAATGTATCTGCCTCATTTGTTGCCCCCTTATATATATCAGCCTCCTTTTGTGCCCCCTTAAATGTGTCAGCCTCTTTTGTGCCCCCTTTTATACAAATAACTTTTTTTATTAAAAACCTATTACTAAACTCACTCACCTTCTCCCTCTTGCTCCTTCCTCTGTGGCGCAGCCAGTGCTTGTATAATGAATACTGGATATACAGGGCTCCTACGGGAGCCCTGTAAGACCAAATCTATTTCCTGTAGGAGCCCTGTATATCCATTACTCATCACCTCGACAATGTCGAATGATGTCGGCCGCATCTGTTATCTTCAGATTAGAGCAGGGTGTACATACTGTAGAAGTTTACAGTATTACAGCTCACTTATGTAGAATACTTTAGAATCACTGTGTTTCCATATAGTGAATAGGAGGTATCTCATAGGCAGATTCTGTGTAGGAGTATGATGTGAGGTATAATTTGCTCCGGCGAGTGTCTGGTCAGACTCACGGGTGTCCCCAGATGGTATAGAAAACTAGGTGCCAGGAGTAAAAGTTGTATAATCAGATAGCGAGGAAAGCAGCTGTTTAAAAGCAACGCGTTTCGTTCAAGAAACTAAACTTTTTCAAGCACATAGATTACTATATATTCTGCACAAGACAGCAGTAACACTGTGAACTTCTACGGTATGTACACCCTGCTCTTATCCGAAGTTTTAGACTCTGGTCTAAAATACTCACATATCCAACATTGCCCTGGATCTTCAACATTGCTAATTAGCACTATTGAGATCCTAAATCTATGGAAAAGCTATCTGCATATTTACAGTTTTCAACTGCGGGTCAGTGTCGTTATTACATCTCAAACTGCTTTCTTTGACAGGTGCAATTTACAACTACCTGCACCCTTGTCTAGCATCAACCGTTTGAACCTTTACCAGAGAGGTTTCCCTGCGGGCCGCATAATTTTGATAAACATCTACTTTGGAGCTTTTAAGATGATTAGTATTCCTTGCAATTTATAATTTAACAATACCTTTCAGTATTGTGATTCTAAGTGAGGAAATTGCTTTGTTTTATACACAGCTACATTGTATATTTTATATATATTTTAGTATTAATAAAAGAGTTTTACATTTACCACTTATAAATAATTATCTATTTGTCTCTTCTCTAGTAGAGGATATAAGCGCAGCTTTTTCCTTTGCTTTTATTTAGCTTGAACAATTGAAATAGAGCTACTCTGGATTTGTTAATCAAATCAATTTCATATCAGGACGGTGTCTGTGTGCTGGCTAGTGGGTCTTCATTTCTTCATTTCTTAGAGCCAAAAATTTCTTTAGGGGGGTGTATATTTTATGTAATAATTGTTACATTGGCAGGTGAATATGAAATGTTTTTATGTTTTTATTATTTGTAAATTAAAATGATTTAATTGTTTCAACACAAGTTTGATTAATCCTTTTTCAATATAGCGCAGTTTGATTATTTAGTTTCAAGTTATGGTTTGCCTGTATTTTACAGAATTAAATACAAAATTCTTTTGCTAACCTACAAGGCCATCAACAAGGCTGCACCCACTTACATATCCTCATTTATCTAAAGATATATTCCATCTCACTTATTCAGATTGCCAAAGGATCTGCAACTCTCTTTACAGTTAATAAATGCTCTTATTTCCAGTTACAGAACTTCTCCAGGTCTGCTCCTACTCTCGGGAATAACCTTTCTTTGCCCATTAAGACAATCCTCTTGTCTGAGGACTTTCAAGCACTCCCTTAAAATTCACTTTTTCAGAGAGGTTTACCAAATTCTTAAACTATTTGTTAACCTTCAGATACTCTATTTATTATTACTTTGATACTCAATTTCTCTTACAATTACATGATTTACACACACTTTCTTTTGTCATACTAAACCCATACTACCCTCAATTCTGTTACTAACACTACTGTGTGACTGGACCATACAGAGTACTGAGCAGTTTTTCCAAAACAACCTGCCCGGTCCATTGATTTCTAGCTCTTCCCATTATGTATTTAACACCTGTACATAATCCACCAACCTCAATCAATGCCAAAGATCTTACAATGTAGTTTAAGGACAAGATTGACAAGACAGGAATTATCCTTCTACTCCTTATCTACCAACATATTATCCAACATCCTTTCTCCACACTCTGACACTATGGGCCTGATCCAGAGCTACGGCCGCTGTCGCTAGTACGGCGGCCGTAGCTCTAATGCGCATGCATTAGATCGGGCGTCCATAGTAGCGCCGTAGGGACGCAGGAGGGGAGGTCCTCCAGCGTCCCTACGCTCACGTTACTGCTGGTGGGCGGGGGGAGGTAAGTAAATGAGGGTGGGGGGGCGTGCAAAGAGGCCATACGCTCCTGTGTGAGCGTATAGTCACTTCCTTACGCCGGGCGAAGCTAGGGTAGCCTTCAGCCGGCGTAAGGAAGGGGCCATACGCCCGCACAGGGGGAGTGTCGGACCAGAGCACCGATGTTACGCTGAGCGCTACAGCGCTCAGTGTAACATCGTAGCTCTGGATCAGGCCCTATGTCATCATTCCATTTCACATATGAAGGGTAAGTATCTGGTCTTTTCTTCTTTTCTCCTCTTCCTGTCATCTTGATCCTGCGCACTCACAAGTTAATTAATGTCTATCTTCTATGCTTATTCCAACCTTAACTACAATCTGTAATCTTTCTCTTAAAACTGGTATCTTTAAAAACAAAACTCTGACCCAAACTCTCCCTTAAATTATCATCCCATTTACCAGCTGCTAGGCCCCTCAAAAGCTGCTTGAAAGATTTGCTTACACTCGTCTCACTTTCTTTCTTTACATGATCTTCTAGATCCTCTCCAGTCAGGCTTTTGTTCTCAATATTCCACCGAGACAGCATTGACCAAGGTGGCCAAAGATTTAATCACTGTTAAATCTAAAGGTCACTATTATCTTCTAATTCTCGTGGATCTTTCTGCTACTTTTGACACTGTTGACCACTCTTTTCTCACACAAATGTTACAATCACTAGGTATTCTGGACACAGCCCTTTCCTGGTTCACATCCTATTTTTCTAATCGCTCTTTCAGTGTTCGCTTTTCTGAATCATCTCCCGCCCTTCCACTATCTGTTGGAGTACCACAAGGCTCAGTATTGTGTCCATAACTCTATTCTAGCTATATCTTTTCACTTAGACAACTCATAAAGCCATTTGGTTTTCATAATCATCTCTATGCAGATGATTCAAAAACCTACCTATCCAGCCCACGTAATTGAATGTCTTTCTGCCATTTAATCCTGGATGTCCTCCCACCATCTAAAGCTCAATCTTTCAAAAACAGAGCTATTAATATTTCTTCCTGCCAACAAAAGCTACCTTTCTATTTCTGTTGACAATACTGAATTATTTCCTACGATTTAAGATCACTGCCTAGGTGTTACACTTGACTTTGGACTGTCCTTTGTGCCGCACATACTAAATCCTGTTTTATACACCTAAAAAACATTTCCAGAATATGAAAATATCTTTCACAAGACACTGCTAAAACTCTAATTCATACACTGATCATCTCCTGCATTGCTTACTGCAATGCTTTCCTTATTGGACTCCCATAATACAAAGTTACAGTCTATATTGCATCTATACAGACTCCCTCTACAGTCTATATTGCATGCAGCAGCAAGACTGATTTTCCTTGCAAAACATTCAAATAGAGCTAATCCTCTTCATCAGTCTCTGAACTTGTTGCCTGTTTAGTACAGAATCAAATACAAAATACTCTTACTAATCTATAAAGCCATAAACAACACTGCACCTGCATACATATCCACACTTGTCTTAAGATATATCCCAGCTCGCTCTTTCAAATTATCCTCCTAGGATTTCCTCCCCGCCCTCCATCACGATAACCATTGGTGATACCTCTGTCTCCTCATCCCCTCACTTTCCTTTATACAACACATCTGTGCCCTTTCTCATTCTTGTTGTTTCCACCTATGTAACATTGCATGCATCCATCCCTTCCTCACCAATAAAGCTACTAAAACCCTCATCTATTTATTCATATCATGCCTTGACTACTGTAACCTCCTCCTCATAGGTCTCCCGCTCACCCATCTTGCCTCCCTTCAATCCATACTCAATGCTGCTTCCAGGCTCATCTTCCTCTCAATGCGCTCTACCTTGGTCTCTCCTTACTCCTTACCCTCACCTTTAAGGCCATCTCCTCATCCACTGCTCCCTACCTCTCTTCTCTCATCAACATGCACACCCCTTCCCACCCTCTCCGTTCTGCTAACCAGCACTGTCTGACCTCTTTACTCTTTTTCACCACATCTCACGCCCATATCCAGGATTTCTCCCGTGCTGCACCTCTGCACTGGAATGATCTCCCTTCTTCAGTCTGACTCTCCCCCACATTGCAAGTCTTCAAGCGTTCACTTAAAAATGCACCTGTTCAGGCTACCCTACCCCTCCTCCACTTAACATCTTCACTGCATCCTTCATCTATCCCTTCTCTTTCTTCCCCCTCTCCTCCGCTCACACCAGTAGTCCACTTCCTTCCCCCTCCTTATGTCTTCCCTCCCGCATAGTGTGTTAGCTCACATGAGCAGGGCCCTCCATCCTAGTGTTGTTATTTCCTCCACCACTACCCCCTCACTTTGTGCCCTCTTGTCCCCCTCTGCTACCCTTTTACCCCATCCCCACCTGGTGGCTCCCTCTCAACCTCTCACTGCACTCTATCCCTTGTTTCCTGATCTTCCAAGCTTGACACCTCACATTTTGCCTTGCGTTCTGTGCTTACTTCACTTTATTGTATTTTTGTGATATTTTTATTGTCATATTGGGGTAGATCCAGAACTGTGCCCTACGTTTATTCGCGGAGCGTATTTTCGTGCACGTAAGTTCGCTACACTCCCCTCGGCACACCCCTTGCGCGGATGTATTTTGTCAAGATACGCTTCCCAAACCCTACCTTAACTTTTTCAAACGTAACCGCTGTCATACGCACACATACGTATGGGCTGAACGAATTTACGCAGCTAAGCACGCCCATACTGTACACTTTATATACCTCCCCCCGCCTCCTTCACGTATTTCACACGTAATTTGGAGTAACGTAAAATTGGCACGCCCACACGTAAGTATTTACGTGACACATACGTTAATGGCCCATACGTTTACAATTACGCTATGTGAATGTGCGTATTTTTTATGGTGCACATGCGCAGTGCGTACTAAACAGCGATTTTACGTGCCCGCCAGGCGTAAATTCGCTATGAAGCGTTGTTCTGGATCAGGCCCTTTGTATTTATTATATACTGTGCTGTCCATCCCTACCCTGTATGTCTGTACTGTATTTTGTTGTATTTTGTATGGCACTGCGAACACCTTGTGGCACCTTATAAATAAACAATAATAATAAAATAATAATAAAAGATCTACAATTTTCTTCTGCACTACATAAATGCTCTAATTTCCAAATACAGGACTTTCCCCTGGCTGTACCCACTCTCTGGAATAATCTCCCTTGCCCATTAAGACTATTTCATTTACTCTCCAAACTTTCAAGCGCTTTTTTAAAACTCACCTCTTCAGACAAGCTTAGCAAATTTTTTAACTTTCTTAAGCTTTATTTACCATTTTAAAAACCACTTTAGACTTTGCCTTTCTATTACATCATTAACACAAACCTGTGCACTCTATCTTTATATTCTAAAATTCCCAGTGTTACTAACACTACTGTATGGTTAGCACTTTTACCATATAACCTGGCTGGTCCATTGTGTGATATATAACATTTTACATTATACATCAAACCACTGTACTATTGAATGTATCCACCCAGTCTATACACCCAGCGCTATATAAAAATCTGTTAATAAATAATAAATAAATGTATAAAACCCAATGTCCTATATATTGTAAACATGCGATCGAGGCCCTCTTACCCACACTGTGTATTTGTATCTTTCTACCTAGCCTTGTTTTATAATGATTGTTAATATTGTAAAGCACTACAAAATAAGATGATGCTAAATAAAAACATGTTAATAAAAATGAAATAATAAATATATGGTTACAATGGTTATACTGGTTATACTACTATTTATTATTTACAATACTTGTTCCAAGGATTCTTTCACAAAATAGGTGATTAAATGCATTTTTTATCTTCACAGTATTAAAAAGGAATGTTTGTCAAGCTGCCTTTTTCTATCAGGCCAATATTTTTTTTTTTTATCCTGTGGATGAAGTGTTGGGATTAATTTAATGTTTACAGTGGTTAGGGTGTCATTTATGAAAACCTTAAAATTACAGTAATAGATTAAATATTTTTAATTTGAAATAGGGAAGATTAAATAATCATTATCATTAGGTAAAAAAAAACATAGGTTTAGTGAAACAATCATGAAGCAAGGTAAAAAAAAAATTGGGTAACATC